>BQNB010034781.1:0-51356 GCA_026074375.1 Tanacetum coccineum
AGTGGTTAATTTCTTGTGGTGTATCCTATGTTCGACACCCAAATTAGTCTAAGATATAGCAGTCTATCATCTATTTCCTATTATTTTCTTGAAGTCAAGATTAGCTTAGACTATAAATAAAATGGCAAACCTAAAACACGTCTGAAAACATAGTGAGCCAACGAGAGATAAATGCGCCAAAGATTTAATTCGAGTCACATCAAACGTTACTCAAGTTATAACGTTCATGTTCAAGCTATTCGTTCTTGTGTTCACAACCATGCATAGTTTTGGGTTCACGATGCTCATTCAAGGTTAGAACTTCATAGCGGCTGAGTTTCGGTTCGGGTTCACATCACGATGGGATTGCTAGATCCGAGTTATTGTTCGTGTTGGAGTCACATACTTCCTTCGTTCAAATCATGGTGTGTGTTCGGTTGATCGTGAGCTTTGAATTACGATCAGGTTGCATCGAATCGTAGTGTTTGTAATCGAGTTGGTGTTCGTACTCGTGTCCGTACATGTTCGAGCTTGATTCGGTGCTACTACTATATCCATTTTCTATCTCAATTTGTGGCTCGTTTTCCTCGGAGGTAATTCTTGTGCCATAATAGTTCTTTAGTGAGTTCTGTTGGAATATGTCCAAGTATAAATTAATATATGTCCGGATTATTTATTCGAGCCTACGGGGACGCACGCGTTAATACGTAAAACAGTTAAAGAATATATTAAATGTAATATATTTATGTGATAAGCATAACTTATGTTAAATAATTAAAGTAAATATTTAATGAGTTATTAATATGGCATTTAAGGAAAAAGAAAGTAACGGTTTTCTTTTTAATTGGTCAAACACCCCTATTAAGGAGGTGAGAGGGTTTTCCTTGCAAGGACAAGGAATGGGATTCATTGTTGAAATACCTTGAAAAACATAATCCCTAAATCTCTCTCCATCTTTTTTGTTTATTCGATCAACCAAAACTCAAAAGGGTTTTCGGTTCTTGTGTTGGTTCGATCCAAGGGGAAAAACCACAAGGGTTTCAATCGTTGATTTCTACGAGAACGTGGTGGTTTTATTGCTTATCACTACTAGTACTAGCATACTTAATTGTGTGCTAAAGAACGTATTGTGTGTATTGAAGTAGAGGGATTATACTTTGATTCTAGTGGTTACGCGTGATGTTATACATACGCGTATATTCAAGACGGTGTAACGTTTATTGCTAAAAGGTACACATCTCTAATCTTGTTAATTATGAATTCTATACGTGTTTACTTTCCGCTGCGTACTCGTGTTAATGGTTAATTAGATTTAGGGTTTTTGGCTTTTAATAGCCACGTACTTTCTCAAATGTACCCATATGGTACGTGTACTAAATTTATTGCCTATATCATACCCGAACTTTGCATTTCGTGTCAATATGGTACGAAACTGAATTTTCACGTGGCATCCTAACACTATTCATCATCTTCTCAGCTGGATCTTGCGATACGCTGATTGGAACACATCGCGAAGAACAATGAAATTCTAGGTTGTATGAAATTTAATATGATTAAAACTTGATGGGTTTAATTGTTAATGATCGGTTTTTTACTCTTTATTAATTGTTAATGCAGGTGTCATGATAAATCCAATGCAAATTTCATCATTTGGATCGAACTCTGTGATATATTAATTTTGTTTAATTGTTAATGGTTTTATGCCAAATATGATGATCAAGATATTAAAAAACATAAGACATTAAATTTAATTGGTAAGATCTACGATTTTAAAAAGCTAGGAAACCTTAGCTAAGTCTTTACTGGGCCTAAAGTTGTTTAAAATTTATGTGCTATGGTGTATAGTATAATTGTATATGCTTACGCAAATCAATGTTTCGGGATTTTTTTTTTTTTTTTTTTTTTTATTCTTGTGTTATTGTCGCCGAATCATTGTATGATGTAGCTTATATGAATTATACCTGTTATTAATTATTAGATTAATAAGGATCGATTTGATATTTGCATGACTTAATGTTAAGTGATGTTTATTTGACATAATTGTTATGTGAATTAGTTTTATGTTAGTATTGTTTATTTTTAGTATTGGACTTTGTGAGAAAATTAAAATTGGTTTTTCGAAAATAAATATAAACATGATTAATTATTATGAAATCAGATTTATTATGGACTATTTATAGTTCATAAAGAGTTTTCAAATATAGAGTTTTATTATGAGTGGTTAAAACTGGACGGGACGCTTATGGGGTCTCATGGGAAGTACGATCATCCACTAGAACAAACTATAAGAGAAGTTTAAGGAGGATTTTCCTAAAGATTTCAGGTTTTTAATAAGCTTCGCGCTGACATGTTTCTCCGCTTCTTTGTGCGTTCGATTGGAGTTACCGTGAAACATGGTATGTCACTACAGTGTCATTTTTTGACCATTCTCTATTAATCTTTAAGTTTGAAAACATGTCTGAATTGTCAATTTTAAAGGTAATAGATTCTATACATTAGATGTATAGAAAAGAGTTGATACCGTAATTCGTTAAACTTATTGAGAAAGTATTTATTAAAAACTATGATACGATGATGTATGCATGCCTTCTTATACCAATTTGTCACGGAAAATAACATACCCCTTTTTAATAAGTTATTGCCAACCAATTGAAAGAACACCTTGCAGATTGCTTTTACTATGGTGAGACGTGTGGTAGATCGTAATTCCAAGGTGATTATACACTTTTTCATGAGCTGTTGTGTTTCATAATCACAGTTCTTGATGGTACGACTTAAACCAGTTTAGAGGTAAGACCCTAAATGTCGAGGCAAAAGATGGGATGAAACATGCTTACTAGTATATTATTGTAATAAAGTAAGTCCCATATGGTTCTAGGAATTGCACCGGCGACAATTATTGATCGTCAATTACCTTTTGAATACACCATCACTAGCAGATCAACTGATGTGGTGGTGGTTATGACAATTAGGGGTCCAGCCTATAGAAAAATTAATTGTTTATATGATTAAACATGGGTAGTTAATTTTCTTCAGGAGTCATTATCGCATAATCATATTCTTGAACTTAAACTATGTTTTTTAGATGGCATTACCTGTTCAAAACATAAACCATTCGCTTTCAGGTCGATGTTTTGAAGGAGAAAAACTTTCTGGAACTAATTTCAATGACTGGCTTTATCGACTTAAGTTAGTCTTGAGAGTCGAAAAGAAGATGTTTGTCATTGAACAACCTATACCCCCTGCTCCTGCAGCTAATTCTGAAGTAAATGTGCTTGCAGAGTGGAATGCTTTATATGATGCTTATAATGAGGTGGCTTGTCTTATGCTTAGGAGTATGACCCTAGAACTTCATAGACAATTGACACAATTATTAACTCTTTGGATATGTTCGGAGATTAAATCTATGTTGAGAAGACAAGCTGGAGTTGAGAGTTTGACCTAATTCAAACTTTCCTTTGCTTGCAAAACATGAGGAGGTTAAACCAGTTGGTGGCATATGTGCTTAAGAGTGAACGACTATGTGGAGCAACTGGAACGTCTTGGTTATGTACTCCCATAGGATCTTAGTTGGTTTAATCTTGAATGGCCTCACTAGTGATTTTACTGGATTTGTAAGAAATTACAATATGCATAACATGGGGAAGACAATTGGTGAACTACATGCTATGCTCATTGAGTATGAAAAGGGTTTACCTAAAAAGGCTGAAACACCACAAGTAATAATGATTAAAGGTGGTTAAAAAAACTCCAGAAGCCATTATAAGAAAACGTTTAAGACTAAAGGTGAAGGGTAAGCTAATGGCAGGGACAAGGATAAAACAAAGTTTATATCTTAAACCTAACACCCTAACCTACTGTAAAGAGCACCCAGCTAAAGATGGACACTGCACCACTGCAAGGAGGTGGGTCATTGGAAGAGGAATTGTCATGTAAATTTCTTGCCGAGTTGTTGAAGAAAAGATGCAAGTTGGCATCTGCCAGTTCTTCAAGGTTATCTTCACTCACATAGAAATTATTTGCTTTCCTAATAAATCCCTGGGTATGTATGTCACTGGTTGTTCGGTACTGGACGTTGTTATTAACAAAACAGGGGTTCTAGAGAAGCAAGGATAGCTGAAACAAAGCACTCTGTTTGTACGTGGTCAATGGTGGTGCGTGAACAAGTAGAAGCTATTAGAAGTTTTGACTTAGTTTTTGCCTTACATGGCCTAGTGATTTGTTATACAATTGTCATTATGCACCTTCTATAACTAGAGGTGTTGTTTCAGTTCACCGTTTGGTAGAAAATGGATTTGTCTAGTGTTTTACGGATTTTGGAATTTCAGTTTCTAAGAACAATGTTCATTATTTTAATGTTATTCCCAGTAATGGTATTTATGAAATTGATATGCATGATCTTGTACCAAATAATAATTCTATTTATAATGTTAGCACTAAAAGTCCCAAATGTAATTTAGAACTTACTTATCTGTGGCACTACCGATTGGATCATATAAGCAAGAAAACGTACTGAAAAGCTGCACTGCAACAAAGAAGGGCTTTTAAAGATCAAGATGAATGGAGTCATTGATCAATGCGTATCTTGTTTATCGGGCAAGATGACAAGGAAATCGTTTCCACATCGTCCCGAAAGGGCGACTGATCTTCTTGGAATAATACATACTGATGTGTGTGGGACCACTTAGACATGTGTCAAGACAAGGTGCTAGCTACTTCATTACATTCACGGATGATTATAGTCGTTATGGTTATGTTTACTTACTAAAACATAACATGAAGTCTTTGAAACATTCAAGGTGTTTAAGAATGAAGTGGAAAATCAACTCGGAAAAGACAACTTCAAGGCTCTTCGATCAGATCAGGTGGCGAATACATAAGTCCAGAGTGTTAATGATTATCTTAAAGATTGTGGGAATTGTATTCGCAGCTTACTCCTTCATATACACCACAACCAAATGGGGTGTCTGAAAGGAGGAATCGTACTTTGTTAAACATGGTTCGATCTATGATGAATCTTACAACTCTGCCGTTATCCTTTTGGGATTATGCTCTAGAGTCTGCAACACGCATTCTCAATATGGTTCCAACCAAGAAGGTTGATAAGACACCATATGAATTATGGTATGGAAAAGTTCCAAACTTGTCTTACTTAAAGGTCTGGGGATGTGAGGCGTTTGTGAAGCGGGATACGCATGACAAACTCCACATGATTTGTTTAAGTCGTATCTTTATGGATACCCAAAGGAAATCACTGGGTTATATTTTTACTTCCCACCTGATAAACAAAATTAGTTGTTGCGAGGCTGTTCTTTGAGAAAAATCTCATAACTCAAGAAGTCAGTGGGAGGGCCGAAGGTCTTGAAGAAATTCAAGATGAAGATACATCACCTTCTGAAATCACTAGCAAAATTCCTATGGAGGTTGAAGGTTTCAAACCACCTTAAGAGGAAGTAATTTCGATTCGTAGATCGAAGGCACATCGAGATCCGAAAAAACTTATGTCTAAATGTAGAGGTGGAGGAGCATAGTCTAGGGGATCTGATGTTCTGGAAACTAAACTCTCTGAGCTACATCATAGACACCAGAATCACATCAATTCATACTTCTAACCTCTAGATATTCACGAAACAACACAACCCTAAATTCTGCTCAAACCTAAGTCAAGTTCTAACGCGATCTAAACCCTAACGATTACACCAACTCGCATCTAATTGATTACTAAGAACCCTAATTAGATTATAAACTTTAATTTACAGAATATCATGAAACCCTAGATCCACCATAACTCTTGTTACATGAATTAAATCAATGATTAACTAAACAAAAGCTTAATTGAAACATACCTAAACCTTGAATCTTGAAACACTAATTCACCAACTTGTTCTTGATAAAAAAAATCTTTTTTTTTCTTCTCTTGATGGATCGGCCAAACAAAGGGATAGGGGAGAGAAAAGTGATTTAGGGATTTATTGACCTTATATTTATACTACCTAGAATCCTAATTGTAATCAGATTTGTTTCCTTTTTTTTCTTTCTATATGACCGATCCAAATCACCTCCCTTATTAATTAATTAATTTTTTTTATATTTTTCTATACAATTTCGTTCTCCCCCTCATATATATATATATTTATTTTATTTTATTATTAATTAACTAATTATCTTCATTACCTTAAGTTTTTATAAAAACCTAAGCTAATTTGGGCAAACCTTTTCACATAAACACAACTACTTAACTTTCTAAAAATAACTTTTCATTTCACATTTTATTTTCTATATTTAGAAAGTCTTCTATAATTAACCAAATTTCACTCACTCCATTTATTTCCTTTACGCTACATTCCTCATAAACGCTTAACACTAAATCATCAATTCATTGACGTAGCATTACATGCTATACGACATTGCTTCCATTATCACTAAACGTGAACAAATGGAATACTCATTACCAAACATAACCGAACATCAAAATGAGATGTCCATACACCGCAAAATGATTTCATGCACCTATTTAAACAACTTAGCACACATATATGACACATAGCACACCATAAATCATACAAAATAAACTCTTGGCAATTTTTAAAGGCATCACTAACCTGGTTAAATCACAGTTGTCACATTTTTGGTTTATGGTGGAAATCCGGAAGCTGAACTTCGAGTTGATTGCTATTGCAATGCTGGATTTGAGATCGATAAAGATGATAAGAAATCTCTGACAGGATACGTTTTCGCTTTGAACGGAAGCGCAGTAGACTAGAAAAGCTCAAAGTAAAGTACTACTGCAAAGCCAGCTACATAAGCTGAATTACATAGCTGCTTCAGAAGCAGAGATGGAAGCTGTTTGGATTAGGAAGTTTATTTCAGGGCTTGGTATAGTACCAACAATAAACGAACCAATTAAGATGTTTTGCGACAATTCAGCCGCACTTCTTTTCGCCAACGAACCGGGGGTTCAGATGGGCGCCAGACACTACCATAGAAATAAGATTCCTTAAAGTTCACACAGATGACAATCTGGCTGATCCTTTTACGAAGGCTTTACCTAAAGGAAAGCTTACTCAACATGCTAGGAGCATGGGACTTCGTTTAGCTAGTAGTTTCATGTAGATCTGTGTTTAGTATTTGGATAAGGGATGTTTGAACAATTTATTTTATGATAATGATACTTGGTATTTTTGTTATTTTTATCTTAAATTGTGTCCTATATTTGCATGTTTAAATCCGTGAATAATAATAGTTATTATTCTAAATTAATCCGTTGTCAATTAACAATATGGGAATATTGTTAAATTAAGACAATTCTGAGTGATTGGTGATATTGTTGATATTAAGGATGTGTCCACCAAACTCAGATGATATTCATAAGATGAATATTGGATTTCCCCAACACAAGGATATTACTTTATGGATCGTCGTCATCAAGTAAACCTTGTAAGTGATTTTATTTATAAAATCCTTAGACTTGAGATGCAAGTAGGTCTTGCATATGTGGATAATCTTTCTTGATCTAGTCTAAGTTATCCTGAAAAATGGATAACTAATAAGGGCTATTTCAGAAGTGATTTTGAAACATGATGACTTGGCACTTGTAGTCAATATAGAATTTGTTCCTTCAATAGTTGAAGAAGATGCCACTGGGCCCCTCGTAGAATTAATCAGATGTGTGTATGCCTTATCCGAAAACTCATGTAGATATGTCTCATTGATTTTCGGTAATCTTGATTAGTTATATATATGAGAAACAGAATCGTTAAATAATGGAATGACATTGATCCATATCCATTTTTAACACGGTATCTGAAAAAAAGGGATTGCAAATTCATAAATCATTTTGTCTGTGTTTTAAGAAATCACACTCGGATATTTCTGGGAGCATTGACGTGTTGCTAGACGCTACCAATGTTATTATATAATTTATACATGTCCAAGTGGGAGCTGTTGGAATATGAACAAATATAAATTATATATGTCCGGGAATTATTTGAGCCTAAGGGGACGCACACGTTAATATGTAGAACAATGTATTTAATATATTAATGTATATTAAATGTAATATATTTATGTGATAAGCATAACTTATGTTAAATAATTAAAGTAAATATTTAATGAGTTATTAATATGCATTTTAAGAAAAAGAAAGTAACGTGTTTTTCTTTTTGATTGAGTCAAACACGTCCATTAAGTAGGTAAGAGGGTTTTCCTTGCAAGGGATACACGTTCATCTCGAATTTAGCCTATATATAAGTTAACGGATTCATTGTTGAAACACCTTGAAAACATAATCCCCTAAATCTCTCTCCATCTTTTTGTTTAACTTCATCAAACCAAAAACTCAAAAGGTTTCGTTCTTGTGTTGGATTCGATCCAAGGGGAAAAACCACAAAGGTTTCATCGTTGATTTCTACGAGAAACGTATGGATTTATTCTTATCACTACTATACGAGCATACTTATGTATTTGCTAAAAACGTATTGATGTATTAAAGTAGAGGGATTATACTTTGATCCTAGTGGCTACGCGTGATGTTATACATACGCGTATATTCAAAACGGTGTAACGTTTATTGCTAAATGGTGCACATCTCTAATCTTGTTAATTATGAATTCTATACGTGTTTACTTTCCGCTGCGTACTCATGTTAATGGTTAATTAGATTTAAAATCCCAACAAGTTCATTCTAAGATCATACAACAGTAAAATTATAAACTGAAACACCATTAATTACTAATTTATCAACTTGATTCTTGGGTTAAAATATCATAGTATGTTGTCCTCAAAATTGTATTTTGTGAACACAAGAATATAACGATTTGATTTTTGGTTGCAAGCAGCTAAGTTCATACACTTGATTCCTTATAATAAAGGCTCTATGTAGTTGTAGATGTTTATAAATGTATAGCGGAGACGACATCGATCATCTCGTGATACGTCGGGAAACACAATATGAGCAAGTAAAAAAATAAAATGAAATGAATAAGTTATAAAACTAAGTTTTATATATATCTTTGGTTCTGTAATTAGGGACACGGACTGAAGACAATAAGAAGATGGAGATTCATGCAGTTTTAATGCACTAATTATGTTTTGGAGCCTCGAATTTTAAACCTAATTACACATAGAATTATATGATAGAATTATAAAGTTGCACTTTTGGGCCCCTGTAGCCATGTTGAAGCTCTTTAAATCTGATCCAAAATTGTAGATGAGAGTTTTGGTCTTTAATGGTAATTAAGTTTATAATGTGATGTACGTCTCAAATGTAGGTAGATAATCAATATAAAAACTTGAGATAAACGGAGGAGTATACATTGCCGATTTATTCCTCGAGTTTACTTATATAATAGCCGAGAGAGGGAGCTCACTTTATTCCGGTCAAATCGTTAGTAAATTTAAATTTTCTTAAATTATTAATTTTATGAGTTTTTGGATTAGTTATTCCGCGTACATCATAAAATGTACATTTTAGTATTAACCCGCCTCTCGACTAAATATAGTCGTCTACATGATTAATGCATTTTTATCTTTTTACTTATATATGTTGTATTTTTATTACACATTTTTACGTATACCTTCACGTCTTGCCGCGTACGCCATAAAACGTTTATTAAAAGTGAACCCGGATTTGAACTAAATATTAGTCTACGCACTCTACGTAGTTTATTATTTCAGAAAAGTATCCTATATGTTATAATTTTATTTTTATATAAACATTTTCGCTTTGTGGTTCCGCCTAAACTCTTGTAATATTTTACGTTTTTAACTTTTAGCCTAAACAATACCTACTAATACCAAATTTAACACAAATAATAAAGATTGGTACACTTATATCTAACTTATATTTACATATCGTCTCAACATTTCAAAAATTATACATTAGTGTTAAATTAAAGAGAAACTACGACATAGAATGTTTTATTCATAAAAATGACGTAGATTGTTTTGTCATATATTGTTTTAGTAATAGTAATTAGCCAAGTTGCACTCAATATAAAATGGAGATGGATAACGTTTATACGTGTTTATTGAATAGCAAATTTAAGTACATCATTACAGACTAATTAAGTGTTAATTCTTGTGTTGTATCCCTATGTTCCGACACCTCCAATTAGTCTAAAGATATAGCAGTCTATCATCTTTTTACTATTATTTTCTTGAAGTCAAGATTAACTTAGACTATAAATAAAATGGCAAACCCAAAACACGTCGGAAAACATAGTGAGCCAACGAGAGATAAATTCGCCAAAGATTTGATTCGAGTCACATCAAACGCTACTCAAGTTATACGTTCATGTTTCAAGCCTATTCTTCTTTTGTTTCACACCAGGCATATTTGGGTTCACGATGCTCATATCAAGGTTAGAACTTCATAATCGGCTGTAGTTCGGTTCGGGTACACATCACGATGGATTATTTTGCTAATCCAGATTTTATTGTTCGTGTTAGGAAGTCACATACATCCTTTCGTTCAAATCAAGTTGTGTTTCGGTGATCAGAGAGCTTTGAAATTACGACATGTTGCATCGAATCGTAGTGTTTTGTATCGAGTTGGTGTTCATCACTCGTGTCCTTACGTGTTCGAGCTTGATTCGTGCTACTACTGTATCCTCCTGGTCTCAATTTTGTGCTCGTTTCCTCGAGGTATCTTTGCCATAATATTTCTTAGTGAATGTCGTTTTCTAAGATCATACAACATTAAAATTATAAACTGAAACACCATAATTAATAATTTATATCAACTAGATTCTTGTCAAAATATCATATATGTTGTCCTTAAATTGAAATTTTGTGAACACAAGAATAATAACGATTTGATTTTTTTTTTGAAAGCAGCTAAGTCATACACTTGATCCTTATAATAAAGGCCGAAGGAATTTATATGGTTTATAAATGTATAGCGGAGACGACATCGATCATCTCGTGATACGTCGGGAAACACAATATGAGCAAGTAAAAAAATAAAATGAAATGAATAAGTTATAAAACTAAGTTTTATATATATCTTTGGTTCTGTACATTCACACGTAACAAAAGATGAGATTCATGCATTGTACACTATTTTATGTTTTGGTCCTCGAATTATAAAGCTAATTACAAATAAATATTATAGAATTATAAAGTTTCACTTTTGGCCGCTGTCCATTTTATACTCTTTAAAACTAGTCAAAAATAGTTATTTTGTCTTTAATGTAATTAAGTTTATAAGATGTACGTCTCAAATGTTATAATCAATATAAAAGCTTTATAAAAATTTAATTCCATTTATTCGCGTAATTTATAAATCCTAAGACACGATTTTATTTTTAGGTTGCTTTTATGATTTCCCTCGGCTTCTCGACGTTTTGTTCTCGATATTTATATCATATTGTTTAAGGTGAGTTCATAGCCTGACGTTTACTCATTTACTGTTTTATAAACTCCGTGGGAGGTTACATGCTATGTTTTAACTTTTGAAACACAAGAAAGTATTTCAATACTGTATGCCTTCCTGAATATACTATTGCTTGTGTCTAAGTCCCTTCATGCCATAAGTTCCCCACATCATGAATCATTAATCACTGGTGTGTGAACGCGAATATTGTGGATAGGCCTATCGGGATCGACGAATCCTGTTTGTGTTAGCAACCAAACGCACTATATTTGTAACTCTAGGTATATGGCAATTACATACACAGGGCCATTATTATCCTATATATCATTATTGATATATACAGTCTGTTTTGTGTGCCATGAGCTTAGATGCAATAATACATATTTCTTTTAAACTTGGTGAATTCGTTCTCTTGTCTACACTACTTAAATCATGCGGGTCCACAGAATATGCTCGTTTGAGCACAGTGATACTTTGATTTCTATAACATTACTCGATTTACTTAATCACTGCTTTATAATTAAACCTATGAATTCACTCAACATTATTGTTGACCATTTTTCGCATGTAATCTCAGGTCTTTCAGGTATGTTGCTCGGAGGAAAGCCACACGGATATATATTTTGGAGACTCTACATTTTATACATTCGATAAAACTCCTTTTGAAAACATTGTGTTTTATTAAAACTGTTGGGACCTGTTTGTAAACTCTGATCTTCTTCTGATTGTCAAATGTGAACATTTATCTTAAAACGTCTCATTTTAAGGTCATTTTCCGTGACTTGTACTTTGTAACTATGAAGTAGCACCCCAATCTTGTATTCCGATGCGTTCTGAATTTTGGAGGTGTTACAGATTGATATAAGAGTTGAATTCATAGAGAACTGTGTCATTTCCAAAACCTATACTATGATTACTTTTCATAATTTAGAGTCTCTCCTCTTGTTTTATCCTATATCCGTGCGCGCGTACTTCCTTCCTGGGCCCTTATTTTTTGCTTATATTTACTCTCTCTAGCAATACTACCATTAGTATATAGATAATAAATTATATGATACTTGATTTTCTTTTTGATCTCTTACACCTATCTTCAAGAGTATGGCTACTTATTTATATAAGGGTAATTTTATATAAAGTGTTGAACTATTTTCCGATCAACTTTTCCCTACCTTCTATAATGTCCTCGATAGTTTTATTATAAAAGTTGTTTAAATAAAATACTAATACTCTCTCTTTAAGACATTGTGAGTGACACAATGGTCTCTAAACTTTTCTTAAGACATTGTAAGTGACATAGTGGTCTCTAAACTTTTCTTAAGACATTGTGAGTGAAACAATGATCTCGTTTATTTCTAAGACATTGTGAGTTACACAATGGTCTCTAAACTTCTCTTAAGACATTGTGAGTGAAACACTGGTCTCGTTTATTTCAAAGACGTTGTGAGTTACACAATGGTCTCTAAAACTTTTCCAAGACTTTGTGAAGGATACGATGGTCTTCACAAAATTTTCATAACTTTATATAACATCATTTTTGATGATATCGAAACTCGACATAGTTTGTCAATCCCATTGGTTATTTACTATTCGACTACGAGTTTGGACACTCGCCTCGTACTTTTGAAACGCATACGTCATCATGTAACCCACCGCATTTAATCATGTCGGCTAATTGAAATACGACAACAAAAATTTTCACCTCGTAACATGCCGTTTTAGGGCATCTACTTTTGTGAACGCGATTGATTAATGTCTCATTATCCTTCTCGTTACTCCTTATGATTTTGGAGAATCATACCGCCAAGGAGACACCTTCTACTTAATGTAACTTTCGCTTTGATTTAATATCATGGTTTTGTGCCGGTTATATTTAAGTAGGATGATTTATAATCTCCTTATTTAAATGAATTGGGACGCCTTTTCATTTGGATAGAGAAGTTATAAATCGTCGAACCATAAGTTTCTAATTCTTATTTACATGGATTAGGACGCCTTTGGATGTAGATAATGAATTATAAATAAGTGGACTTAAATATATCCGACATGGTTTGTGTATGAGCGACTCTCTTACAATTCATAATTTGTTTGTACGAATCATTCCTTGTCATCGTTCATCTAATCATTATCATTCCTGTACGAATGAGTCTTTAAAAAAATTTCAATTCATAGTTTGTTGTATGGATCTTTGCAAATGTGTACCGATCGCTGCGAACTTAAAAAGCTAACCGCTAAGAACCGTAATCCGCTTCTGAGAATTGACGACTTGCTTGATCAACTATAATGTTCTAGCGTATACTAGAAAATTGGCATGCGACCTGGTTATCATTAACAACTCCCGCTAAAGTGTTTGGTATTGTGGCTTTTACTCCCAGACTTTAGAGACACTACATATACGGTACAAAGTGTACAGTGAATACAGATCACAAAAGTCTTCAGTACACCCTCGACCAAACAGAAAATTCCATGAGACAATATCAATGGATTGAGTTTCTCAGTGATTACGATTGCGAGACTCGTATAACAACCTAGTAAGGTGCCCGTATTCGTAAGCTGATGCCTTTAGCCGAAAGGGAAGGATCAAGTCATTACGAGTTCGAGCCTTAATAATGACAATTCACAACAACTTTCCTACTCATACTCTCGGAGCTCAAGCAGAGGCCACTTTTTGAAAGGATAAAGGAACTGATCATGTATGAGTCACATAAGTCAAAGTACTCAATTCACCCTGGATTGGACATGTTGAATCATGATCTCAAACAACTATATTGTTGGCCGAATAAGAAAGCCAAAGGTGCCACTTATATCAGCAAGTGCCTGACGTTTGCCAATGTTAAGACATGATGTTAGAAAACGTCATGGTTATTGCAACAACCTGAGTTTTCCACATGGAAAAGGGACCGAATCACAATGGATTTCATCACAAAGTTATCGAGGACATCGAGCAAGTATGACTCGATTTAGGTCATCATCGATCGTCTGACTAAATCTGCTCATTTTTTGTCAATCAAGGAATAGACAATATGGAGAAACTTACCCAGATTTACTTAAAGGAAGCCGTTTCCAAACACGAAGTGCCACTATCGATCATCTTCGATAAAGATAGACGATTTGCATCAAGATTCTTAAGTTCACTCTAGAGAGCATTGGGAACTCGTCTGGACATGAGCACTGCTTATCACCCGCAACTCGATGGTCAATAGTGAAAGGATCATTCAGACCTTGGAGAACATGTTGCATACATATGTCATCGACTATACTAATGTGAAGCGTAAACCCTTGGAATTTCAAGCTGGAGATAAAGTTATGTTAATAATCTCGCCTTGGAAAGGCGTAATTCGTTTTGGAAAACGTGGCAAACTGAGTCCACGATACATCAGGTCATTCAAAATCCTGGATAGGATTGGTCCGGTAGCATATAAACTCGATACTAAAAACCGAAAAATAAGTAAGAATCTAGATACCTTCTCACGTGTCAAATCTAAATAAATGTCTTTCTGACAAACCCTTTCATGTCCAAGATGTAAATCAAACTTTAATGGCAAGCTACATTTTATAGAACCTGTTGAAATAATGGACCGAGAGGTCAAACAGTTGAAACAAAGCCGAATCCCCATTGTTAAAATACGTTGGAATTCTCGCCGAGGGCCGTGGGAAAAAGAAGATCAAATGCGACAAAAATATCCGCATCTCTTCTTGGGCACATAAAACTAAATAACGAGGACGTGATTCCTCTAACGGGTGAGACATAAGCAATCGTAATTTTCAGAGTCGAATATTTTAAACCCCGCCTTCGTCGAGTAAATTTAAATTTCTAAATTAATTATTTTTTAATGAGTTTCGGATAGTTATTCGCGTACATCAATAAAATGTACATTTTAGTAATTAACCCGTCTCTCGACTAAATTAGTCATCTACATGATTAATGCAATTTTTGATCATATTCTTATATATGTTGTATTTTTTTATTACTCATTTTACGTATATCCTTCACGCCTTGCCGCGTAACGCCATAAAACCTTTTATTAAGAAGTGATGAACCCACGGATTTGAACTAAATATTAGTCACGCACTCTCAAATATCTACGTAGTTTATTATTTCAGAAAAGTATCCCATATGTTATAATTTTTTTTTATATAAACATTTTCGCTTCGTGGTTCCGCCTAAACTCTTGTAATATTTTACGTTTTTAACCATTAGCCTAAACAATACCTACTAATACCAAATTTAACACAAATAATAAAGTTTGGTACACTTATATCGAACTTATATTTACATATCGTCTCAACATTTCAAAAATTATACATTAGTTGTTAAATTAAAGAGAAACTACGACATAGAATGTTTTATTCACAAAAATGACGTAGATTTTTTTGTCATATATTGTTTTAGTAATTAGCCAAGTTGCACTCAATATAAAATGGAGATGGATAACGTTTATACGTGTTTATTGAATAGCAAATTAAGTAACAGTCATCACATGACTAAAGTGGTTAATTTCTTGTGGTGTATCCTATGTTCGACACCCAAATTAGTCTAAGATATAGCAGTCTATCATCTATTTCCTATTATTTTCTTGAAGTCAAGATTAGCTTAGACTATAAATAAAATGGCAAACCTAAAACACGTCTGAAAACATAGTGAGCCAACGAGAGATAAATGCGCCAAAGATTTAATTCGAGTCACATCAAACGTTACTCAAGTTATAACGTTCATGTTCAAGCTATTCGTTCTTGTGTTCACAACCATGCATAGTTTTGGGTTCACGATGCTCATTCAAGGTTAGAACTTCATAGCGGCTGAGTTTCGGTTCGGGTTCACATCACGATGGGATTGCTAGATCCGAGTTATTGTTCGTGTTGGAGTCACATACTTCCTTCGTTCAAATCATGGTGTGTGTTCGGTTGATCGTGAGCTTTGAATTACGATCAGGTTGCATCGAATCGTAGTGTTTGTAATCGAGTTGGTGTTCGTACTCGTGTCCGTACATGTTCGAGCTTGATTCGGTGCTACTACTATATCCATTTTCTATCTCAATTTGTGGCTCGTTTTCCTCGGAGGTAATTCTTGTGCCATAATAGTTCTTTAGTGAGTTCTGTTGGAATATGTCCAAGTATAAATTAATATATGTCCGGATTATTTATTCGAGCCTACGGGGACGCACGCGTTAATACGTAAAACAATTAAAGAATATATTAATATTAAATGTAATATATTTATGTGATAAGCATAACTTATGTTAAATAATTAAAGTAAATATTTAATGAGTTATTAATATGGCATTTAAGGAAAAAGAAAGTAACGGTTTTCTTTTTAATTGGTCAAACACCCCTATTAAGGAGGTGAGAGGGTTTTCCTTGCAAGGACAAGGAATGGGATTCATTGTTGAAATACCTTGAAAAACATAATCCCTAAATCTCTCTCCATCTTTTTTGTTTATTCGATCAACCAAAACTCAAAAGGGTTTTCGGTTCTTGTGTTGGTTCGATCCAAGGGGAAAAACCACAAGGGTTTCAATCGTTGATTTCTACGAGAACGTGGTGGTTTTATTGCTTATCACTACTAGTACTAGCATACTTAATTGTTTGCTAAAGAACGTATTGTGTGTGTTGAAGTAGAGGGATTATACTTTGATCCTAGTGGTTACGCGTGGTGTTATACATACGCGTATATTCAAGACGGTGTAACGTTTATTGCTAAAAGGTACACATCTCTAATCTTGTTAATTATGAATTCTATACGTGTTTACTTTCCGCTGCGTACTCGTGTTAATGGTTAATTAGATTTAAAATCCCAACAGTGGCATCACGAGCCAACGTGTAGAATTTGTAATTACAAGAAATAAAATTGACAAAATTAGGGTTCTTGATTAATTTTTAAGCCCTTTGGGCGTTTTTATGCATAAAGATTCAATCTTTATGTATAAGTTACAATCTTTATTGATTATAAAATTAATTAGACGAATTCTAGGTTGTATGAAATTTTATATGATAAAACTTGATGCGTTTAATTGTTAATTGATAGGTTTTATGTTTAAGTTAATTGTTAATTCGGCATCCATGATAAATACATGCAATTTATCATGGAGGGATATGTGATATGAATCATGTTAATTGTTAAAGATTTTATGCAAATATGACGATCAAGAATTAAAACATAGACATTAAATTTATGCGGTTTCGATCCAGGACTTTAAAAGCTAGGAAAGACCTTAGCTATGTCTTAAAGGGGCCTAAAAGTTGTAAAAATTTTATGTGCTATGTGGTATATATTCGTATATGGCTTACGCAATCGATTATATCGATGGATGTGGCCGGAGTTTTTAGGACGAAGAAGCCTTATATGAATATATACTTGTTTTAATTATTAGATAATTTGGATCGTAAATTGATATTTGCATGAATTAAATGTGAAGTGTTGTTTTTGAATAATTGTTATGTGAATTAGTTTTGTGTTTATATTGGTTTTATTTTAAGTTCGGACTTGAGAGAAATAAAAAAGGTTTTTCAAAAAAATAAATATAAACATGACTAATTATTATGCAATCAGATTTGTTATAAACTATTTATAGTTCATAATGTGTTTTCCAAATTAAAGTTTTATTTTTATCAATGACGTAATTTTGCAAAAGTACTACTTAGTTGCAAGAATAAGGTTCGGGGAGACTCATCAGGACTTCGGTCTTGTAGACACCATTACCCTATAATACCTGACTACGTTGTAGTTTTGTTATCTTGCATACTATTTAGGAAGTCGCAAATGGTTTAGGGTTTGAATGGGTTTTAACAATTCTTTAATATTTTCCCGTGATAAAATATAAAATCTTTAAGATTTGAAAACACGTTGAATCGTCAATTTTTTAAAGGTAACACTATTTATACATTAGATGTATAGGAAATAAGTGATACCGTAATAAATAACTTAATTGAGTAAAGTTTTTTATTAAAATTTATGATACGAAGATGTATGCATGCTTCTTCGTACATATTTTTGTCAAATATAAATATCCTCTAAATTAGTTATTGCCATCCAATTTTGTATTGAAATGCTTTTTACTATTGTAGACGTAGTAATTGTAATCCCAAGGTGATTATACACTTTTTCGTGAGACGTTAGTGTTACATAATCACAGTTCTTGATTGGACGACTTAATCGGTTTAGTGGTGAGACCTTAAACTCGAGGCATAGATGGGATGAAACATGCTTACTAGTATATTATTGTAATAAAGTAAGTCCCATAAGGTTCTAGGAATTGCACCGGTGGCAATTATTGATCGTCAATTACCTTTTGAATACACCATTGCTAGCAGATCAACTGATGTGATGGTGGTATGTCAAGTTGGATCCTAGCCTTTAGAAAATTAATTGTTTAAAAAGTTTAAACATAGGTAGTTAAGTTTCTATAAGGAAAATTATCGAAAATACAAAAAATTGAATTTTACAATTCTATTAATAGTATTAATGCAACGATAAACCGTAAACAATGGTATGTTTCTTCTTTGAAGAAGTCAAACCGAGACTCCTTTCCTTGTAAGGAATAAGGAGACTCATTCCTATCATCTTTCTTGCTCCGGAAAGTTATAATAGGAACGTAGGAATTGTCCTAATGTAATCAAACTCATAGAAAACTTAAATGTTAAGTAGATTGCATAACTTATATTTTCATATAGATTTCATCACCATTATTCGGGGGTGAATACTTTGAAACATATAAGACATTTGGATAACTAGAGAATATGTTCTTAGTGTTATTAAATGATAATACTCTTTAATGTAAGTATGCAGTTATTAATGAGTTCTGATTAGGAAATACCAATACACCAGCACAAGTGGTAAAGTGCAAACTAATATAATGTATTTTAGTTTTTGTTTTATCAAAAATTAAAAAGGAAATTGCATGCCCAATTTTCAAGTTAATAAATAGAATTGATGGATAGTCCCTCATCTACATAGTAGAAATTTTTGAAATTAAAGTACATTACTACTAATTAAGATTTCAAATAAAGTTGAAAAATAAATAGATCACTATTTGTTTTCACTGGTTATGAAACACTTACAGGGTTGTCAAATCTAGTGGGAGCATCGTGATTTATCTCTGAACAAGACATTAATGTAATGTTGTCTAATTCAGTGGGAGCAACAATTTTTCCTTAATCTGATAGTAACCCATATTATTTCTCGCTTGTCTTGAGATAATATATAGTTTTCCAACTATACATACTAATGGTGTTAAGGATAGTCATGCATTATTTCTTATTAAACAAACTGGTTCTATATCTACTTGTAACGCTAATATTTGTGACACTATCATATTGTCCATATAAACAAATGAATGTCGTGTTGTTTGACTACTGAATAGATGCTGTGCCATGCACAATGGGAGAAATCTTTTAATGTGTCAAGACAACACATGACAAGAACAATATGATTAAATATTTTTCTTGACCATAAGGTAAGAAACTAATATTTAGGACTTATTGTCCTATTTAAAACATATGTCAAGATATGAAATAAGACACTTCAAGTGAAATTTTTATCTGTTTTTGGAATATTCCAAAATAATGAAGTAATCTCGATTTAAAGATCTACTTAAGTACCAAGGTTTATGTCTACTTGGAAATGTCCGAAAATAAGAAGTAAACTTGTTTTAAGAGCTTTTTCTTAAGCCCTCTCTTATACATGCCTGTTTTTAACTAAGTTTTTCAATTTGAGTTTATTTGACAGCTTATTCTAAGCTGTCAAAATTAAGCCTTTTTTAGCTCATTTCCCCTGGTGCTAGACACCCTTTTTCAAGCCCACCTTTTAGCTTATTTGTCCTTAAGCCCATAGATCTTTTTAGCTTTTTAGATTTCCCTTAGGTCCCTTGATAAGCTCTAGTAGCCTTAAGCCTTAGTTCCCCCCCTAGATTGCTTAATTTTGAGCCAAAAGTGCCATTCTAACTGTTTTGAACTCAGAATTAGGATTGTGGCTTATTTTATCCCTTTTAGCTTTCCTGGCTGAAAAAAATTTCCCTTAGCTATTTTAGTTGTACTTGCTATTAGGTTCTTTGTGGACTGTGTTTTGCTTATTATATCACTTTCATCTGCTTATTGTTCTTAAGAGTCAAAAGAAAAAGCCATATTTGCTTTAAAGCTCAATTTAAGCTTTCTGTCTAGTTTAGCCCTTTTCAGCTTATTTAGTTGCTAGATTTTAGTTCATAAGTGCTTATTAGGTTAGGTTATATAACTTCTTTCAGCTTATTAGTTCAAATTCTAGCTTAATTGTCCAAAAAGTCACCAAGAAAAAGCCCTTTTTGCCTTTAAGTCACTTTAAGCAAACTGTCAATCAAAAAGCTCTTTTTCCAGCTTATTTATAAGCATTCTCAAAAAGCTGTAATTATGAAAAATGATAAGCTCAAGGAGCTTATCAAGTTTGTGTAAAAAGTTTTGAAAAAAAGGGGAGATAAGGGGAAACCCGGGTGAGCAAGACTCGAACCCGGGCCTCTACCCTCAATACACCCTTTTTATAACCAAGACCCTTACCGCTGTGCCCTTGGGACTTCTACGTTAGAGTCCCCAAGAGGTTACTATTTGTAACCTCCTTTTGACCCTTTAAGCTATAAGCTCTTTCGAGCTTATTTTCGGCTTATTTATAAGCCGAATTTTGGGTTTCTTATTTTTCTTAGGACAGTACTAGTATAAAGTAATTTTAGTAATTTTTTTAGAATTTTTAAAAATAGTTTAGTATTTTTTATAATTTAATTTAGTTAAAAGTTTTAAAAATTCATAAAAAATACAAAAATTATCAAAAAAATGTTTTTCTTTTTTAGAAAATTTTCTTTAGTTATAATTTACGTAGGAAAAATAGAAAAACTTTCGTAGGGTTAATTTTCCAAACTTTTGATTTTTAAAGAACGGGTCTCGGGTACGGATCTTGACTTGACTCGTTTTTCGGTCAAACGACCTCCGTTTTCAGTCTAATATTTTTCATTCTTCATTATTAGTTCCCTAGAGTAGTTTAGAAGTAAAAATTTATTTGTAGGGTTAATTTTGAAGATTTTAGGTTTTTGACCCCTTGTTCGGGATTCCTGCTCTTGTTTTTCAGCTTAATTTCATAATTTTTAGGTTTTCTCATCGTTTTTGTTTATTATTTGAATAAATCGAAGCTTTCTACTCTCTCAAATCATTAATCCTCATCAAACTCCAATCTTCGCACTGTATCGATTCTCCAGTCCGATCCTCTTGGGAAAAACGATCCCGGGATATTCTATACTACTTTCCCTGGTTTTATTGATTGTTTTTTAGATTATATATTTTATTATAGTATATATATATAAATATAATTATATATATTCTAATTCAACAGAATCAATTACCAATGGGCTTTAGCCCAATAACAAATGAATGAATAATAAATGTCTTGACTTGACTTGAATGTTTGAATGTTGACTTGACTTTAAATGTTGACTAATACGCCCCCGCAGTTGGAGCAGAAGGAGGCCATACGCTCAAACTAGAGCGAAAATCTTCAAACAAAGCTGAGGGAAGACCTTTGGTGAAGATATCAACATACTGAAAACGAGATGGAACATGAAGAACCCAAACATGACCAGCTTTAACCATATCACGAACACAGTGTATATCAATCTCATATGTTTGGTGCGTTGGTGTGAACCGGGTTTGCTGAACATATAAACTGCACAACAGTTATCACAGTAAACCAGAGTAGCTAGTACAAAAGAGGAGAGTGTAACTCACGAAGGAGATTACAATCCATGCAGTTTCTGCAACAAACATTAAGCAACACACACGGTAGTTCTGCTTAAGCACTAGAGCGAGAGATGTTGTGTTGTCGTTTAGCAGAACAAGACAAAAGGTTATCACCTAGAAACACACAATAACCGAAAGTAGACCTGCGGGTGGAAGGGCAACCTGCCCAATCAGCATCAGTGTACCCAACTAAAGATGTAGTAGCGAAAACATATAACTAAAGACCAAGCTCCAGGGTGCCCTAAACATAAGTCGCAAATATGTTGCGAGCAAGAAAAGTGCGACACCTTCGGTATCATTCAATATAAAGACAACCTGTTGAGAACAGCATAGGATAAAATCTGGCGAGTAAAGGTAAGATACTGAGTAGCCGCCCCCTGCAAGACTACGGTAAAAAAGAAGATCATGAACGGAACGCCGTCCGGACCCAATTTGGAGTCAGTGTCAACCGGTGTCCGAGACGGGTTACAATTAACCATATGAGCACGCTCAAGAAGTTAAGAGCATACTTCTTTTGAGACAAAATAACCCTGTAGGATGACGAACATCAGAGATGCCAAGAAAATAATTAAGTGCCCCGAGATCGGTCATATCAAACTCTTTATGCAAAGAGTCTACAATCTGCTGAAGTAGAACTAGAGAAGAAGCTGTGAGGATAATATCGTCCACATATATAAGTAAATAACAACCTGAACCCCTGTGTATATATATTAAACAATGAAGAATCACTCCAGACTAAGTGAGAAAAACCAGCCCGATGTCCTATCCCCCCCCACAGCATAACCTTCAAACCGCTGGAACCAAACAAGTAGGTGGCCTGTTTCAAACCATTACAAAGACCTCTTGCAAAAGACATATGATGATTAGGATAACGAGATGTCAACAAAACAGGGCTGATGCAATATACATGTCTCAGATAAATCACCGTTAAGAAATGCGTTCATAACATCAAGTTGGTAAATAGGTCCACTGTCGCGACACAACAAGGCTAATAACTTGCGAATGGTTGGCCCGGCTTAACAACCGGACTAAATATCTCATCAAAGTCAACACCGAGTTGCTGATTACTGCCGTTAGCAACAAGTCGAGCCTTATAACGACTCAAAGTACCGTCAGCATGAAATTTATGCTTAAATAACCACATAGAACGAACCAAGTTAACACAGACACCTTGGAGCAAGAATCCCAAGTACCATTTATTAACTAACGCATTATACTACACAACATACATAGCATTACCCAATTAGGGTCTTTAGAAGCATCAATGAATAGGTGAATAGGTTGAAGATAATAGAAGTTGAAGAGAAAGACGTTCGATGGGTTTGACAATACCCGATTGAGACCGTGTGATCATGGGATGAGTGCGGGGTGGTTCATTAACTGGGTTGGTATTGGTTTGTGGATTTGGTGGATCGAATATGGGTGGTGCAAAGCGATTGTTTTGTTTTGGTTTGAATGTTTTTGGTTTCGGACTAGTGGGTTGGTTGTGGGAAAGTTGGCCTGGTGAATTTGGGCTGGTGTGAGGAGGACTTTGGGTTGGATCGTAATTTGTGTGTACGCAGAATTGGGAGCTCATCTTAGGTGTGGATGTTTTAGGGAAGGATTAGGAAGTTTGGATGCAAGAGAATTGAGGAGGGGTGAACGTTGAGTATCAAGGAAGGTGTAAGAAGGTGGCGAGGAAGGTGTCATAGATTTGTAAGGGAATTGTGTTTCGTCAAAGGTGACGTGTCGGGAGAGAATAATTTTGTTTGTCTCGAGGTTAAGGCCAGTTTATAAGGTGAGTAGAGATGAGGGTAGCATAGACACCCAAAGATGCGAAGGTGCGAGTAATCGGGTGGTTTGTTGAAAAGGCGTGTGAAAGGTATATCGTTATGGATTGCGGTAGAGGGTAAAAGGTTTAAGAGATAGGTGGCCATATGAAGGGCTTCGACCGAAAAGGTAGGGGGAGGTGTGCTTGAAAGAGAAGAGTACGAATGTTATTATTAATTATTTGTATCATTTGCTCCGCCTTGCCATTTTGTTGGGAGGTTTTTGGGCAAGAGAATCTAAATTGGATGCCATTTTTAGCAAAAAAAGGTATGGAGTCGGTTATTATCGAACTCACCACCATGATCACATTGGAAGCTTTTAATTTCACATTTAAATTGATTTTTAACATAGTTGCGAAAATGCAAAAATTATCAAACATGTCAGATTTATAACGAAGAGGTTATATCCATAGATAATGAGAAAAATGATTGAGAAATAAGACATAATATTTAAAACCACTAGAACTAACAATGGGGGATGTCCATAAATCAGAATGAATAATATTTCAACAATAGAATCTGAAGAATGAAATGAAAGCTTTACATGTTTGTCAAGCTGGCACGCATGACAAATTTGTGAAGACTTTTCTTTATTATATGAAATAAAATGACGAGAGACAAGCGAACGTAGCACTTGATCACCCAGATGTCCGAGGCGTTGATGCCACGTGGAAGCACTTGTCGAGAGAAAAGCCGTAGGAGAAGTTGACGGCTTGATAACTGGATAGAGATCGCCTGAACCGTCACATCGAAGGAGGATATGGCGAGTCAGGAAATCCTTCACAAAAAAACCAAAGACGTCAAATTCTATAGTACAATTATTGTCTCTAGTAAACCGACGGACAGAAATTAGATTTTTTAATATATTAGGGGTGACAAGAATATTATTAAGATGGAGAGGGCGATGAAGGAAAGGAATAATGTTATGTCCGGTGTTGGTGACGGGAATAGAGTTACCATTACCAACATAGACAGATGGATATAAGAATTTATCAAAAATGGTACCTAAATTACTTGTATAAAAATTTAAGTGAGAGGAAGCTCCTGTATCCATGTGCCAAGTCGGGTCATGTAAGGTCATGGTGCTAAACACACTAGGAAGAGTAGTTGCCTGAGGCCGGTATTGAGCCGGAGCTGGACCGAGGAGACCTTGACCGAGAGTTGGCTGAGATGGTGTCGAGGTGTAAGCATACTGTGGATGCTGCTGTTGGGCCACTCGTGAATGGTAGTAACCAGATTGGTCTTGTGGAGCCCATGTAGAGATGGAACGATGATGAATCTGTGAAACAGAACCACGCCCCAAGGTAACAGTGGAAGGATTTTTTGGGTTTAGACCCGACCTATTTCTATAATCATGTATATACTTGCACCGATCACCAAACTTACACGATCACTTGTTGAAAAAATTACATATTTAAGGTTTTGGGTTTAGACCCGATCCCTTATTTCTTATAATCATTGTATAACTTGCAACCGTCACCTAAATCTTAACGATGCTAATGTAAGTTTGGTAGAAAAATTTAGCAGTTTTTTGAGGAAAGACCTTGAGGGAGTTACTTATTCGTCGAGGTTGCCTCTTATTGCAGATGAAGTACAATTCTGATTTAGTCCCATGAAGTACTGAATTTGGAAATTTGTTGTAGTTGTTGTTTTTTATTTTATGGATGGCTGCGGTCGTGGAGGGATTGGATAGAAGTCATGAGTACTGAATTTTAGGGTAGTTTTTTTTATGATGGTGGTGAGATTGGAGGAGGGAGAAGGAGACGTGATTTTTGGAGAGAGTTTAGGAGAGAAAACTGGTTGTGATACCATATTGAAGGTTAATTTGATTCCTTGATTATTTCTCTCCAATATACAGGGTATTTATAGATACAAATGGATAGGCTTGATACAGCTAATGATGACTAGACAACTAATGTTCATCCAATCATCCTACTAATCATTATCTAATCATCCAAAAATATGTGTTGACTAATAATAATTTCCATATATTTTCTCTATGGCATTTCATCAAATGCTTATTGTGCGCTTCACCAAACACCTACCAGGAAACACATGTTCACTTATTCTGACCAATTTCACTTCTAAATTACATGAATGACACATAAACAAGACTAAACAATTTTAAAAAATTACAAAATATGAAAATTAGGGCTTGAATCAACATGAAATATAGAACACATAAGCGTATAAGATTCAAAGTTACCTTTGATGAAGTAAAACATATAACCTGCTTCAATAATCATCTAATTTCAACATTTCATTATATGGTGGATTGAGGAAGACGACTCGAAAAATTGAAGATATAATAATCTAGTAGCAGCAATTGTGAATTTCATATGTTAGATGATGATGATCGTGAAGTAATGATTGGTAAGAACTCTCTGTTATTTTAGGAGGGAGCAGGTTAGGGGAACACACACATTTAAGTGTGTGAAAAAATAGGCGTAGAAAAAAAAAGCTTTATATAGTTGAGAGAATATAAGGTTAATCAAATTAAATTTTAGATTAATCCTCACCATTAGATCAAACCCAAATGGATGTTAGGGATTTGTCCCTTGGTATGTGAAGAGAAACTGGTATGCAAATGAACTTTTCTTAATACTTAAATAATTATGTTAGTTAAACTAGAAAAAACTATCTAATAGGCAACTAACCCAAAACAGAAGTGTTCTTGCCAAAACAAGAATTAAGTAAGGCTACTTTTGAAAATCGCTAAGATTCTTAGATTTAAGTAAGGTAATTTTATGTAAAAATCTGTTAAAACATGGATTTTTCAAAAATGAACGTGTACCTAAATAATTTGTGTTACAACTTACAAATCTTTTTTAATCTTATGAAATGAGCATGATGACTTCTAGTGTTGGGTTGGGTCTGACACTGTTTGCAGTTAAAAGGTATGGTTTTTGGGTTTTAATAATCACGTACTTTCTCAAATGTACATATATGGTACGTGTACTAAATTTATTGCCCATATCATACCCGAACTTTGCATTTCGTGTCAATATGGTACGTAAACTGAATTTTCCACCTGTTTAACAGGCTAAACGCTTACGTGGCATCCTAACACTATTCATCATCTTCTCAGCTGGATCTTGCGATACGCTGATTGGAACACATCGCGAAGAACAATGATATACCTTAAGCACTATTCGCGAAGAACAATGATATACCTTAAGCACTATTCGCGAAGAACAATGATAGGTGCATCTCCAAGGAACACATCGTCCCCGTTTCCCATTGGAGCACTATTCGCGAAGAACAATGATATACCTTAAGCACTATTCGTGTCAATATTTTTTTACGTTATTATTCGTGAAAAAAATTAGAATTTTTTTGCAAAACTTTAAAAAAAAATCATACTTTTTAAAACGTAAAAATGTATAAAATCGTTTAAAATTTTTTGAAATTTTTTATTTTTTTCAAAGGAAAACGTTTAGTTTTTTATATATATATATTAGATTTTTCTTAACTTTAAAAAGCTGTTTTAATTTTTTAAATTTTTTTTAAAAAAAATTATTTTTTCGAAGAAAACAGTAAAAATGTTTTAATTTTTAAAATTTTTCTTAACTTTAAAAAATTAATTCCGTAAGAAAAAAATTGATTATTTAAAAAAAAAAATTAAAATTAAGATTTTTAAAAGTGCGATTTTGTTTTAAAAAAAGTTGTAAAAAAATAAATTTCTTTACGAATAATAATGTAAAAAAATATTTTTTTAAAATTTAAAAAGTAAGAAAAAAATGTAAAATTGTTTATAAAATTAAGTTTTAATAAAGTGCGATTTTTTTTTAATTTTGTAAAAAAAGTTCAACCATATGGGCAATAAATTTAGTACACGTACCATATGAGTACATGTGAGAAAGTACGTGGCTATTTAAAGCCAAAAACCCTCATTTTAATTTTCACTTAATTAAAAAAAAATATTAACACGTCAGATTTTACCAAAAAAGTAACCGGTTTTACAAGTAGCCGGTAATAAATGTACCATATTGACACGAAATGTAAAGTTCATGTACCATATGGATAATAAATTTAGTACACGTACCATATGAGTACATTTGGAAAAGTACGTGGTTATTTAAAGCCAAAAACCCTAAAAGGTAATTTTATGCATTAATGATATTATGCAACTTTTTGGCGGTATATATGGGACTGGTTAAGGCCTGGACCTTATTGCTCTTTTCTTCTTAATACAGATAGAATACTAGGCGGAGCCAGAAAGTTTGGCTCGAGGGGGCACACTTTGATATTTTTTAATAACTACACTACAAAATGATTCTTAAGAGGGGCAAATTACGAAAAAAACCCGGATATTTTTGAAATTTTACACTACAATTTTTTCCGCTAGGGGCACTTGCCCCTTGGGCCCCCCTTTGTCTCCGCCCATCTAATTAATTAAGTTATGAACCAGAGTTGTTTCCCTTGATGATGGTTTCGCGAGTAAATCCATTCAGCAACTTTTGAGGACAAAGTTGAAAGCATGACCTCCATAAAATCAGCTTCTTTATCCCCATGAGACTCTTGTTCCTTCTTAACAATTTCATTAAGCCACTTCTGAGTTGCATATATTCTTGAGCTTTTCAAGTTGGCTCATAAAAAGCTCAGAAGTGACCAGCTTCCATGTCTGCTGCCAATATAGTCCATATGGCGCAAGTCCAATACCAGCATGGTCATAGGTCATATAACGGCTCACAGACATATTAAGCCTAGTTCGGACGAATAACTTCGGCCATGGGGGGGGGGGAACCCACCTTTTTTTGCACCACCAAAATTTTGGGGGCTATGGTCAAACAAATCCGTTTTTGGGTCGAAAATTATTTTAGGGTCGGGACATATGTCGACCCTTTTAAAGGTTTATAAAATTACTTTATTCCACCTTTTTTTAATAATAAAAAATATATTGAATTTTAAAAATGAAATATATTAATTAAGTTTTTCAATTAGTGTTTAAAAAATGATGTAAACTTTTATTAAGTTTTTTGGGTCGACAATGTCAAATTACCCAAAAAAACGATATTTAATGGATTTATCGGGGGGGACCCAATAAATTTTTCCGGCCAAAATTTGTTGTTCCACCATTTCCCGCGGAAACGAAAAAAAAAAGATTTATTAATTTAAATAAACCGTTTGGGTCGGGGGGAACCAATTGTGTCGGGATCCCAATAAAAAAACATTAAAAAAAAATGTTTAAAAAATGTTTTATTAAAATCATATGTTAAATACATTTTAAAAAATCTTTTATATTAAATTAATTTTATTCAATTAAAAATGTTTTTAATTATAAATATGTAATAATAACAATTTGTTGTACCAATTTTATAAAGCATTTTAGTAATAGTTAGATATTAATTTAAAAATTTTACCACGGAAGAAATTCCTAAAATCGATTAATAAAATTTTTCATGGAGTTGTTTGTAAATTTTGGATTAAAATTTACTTTCGGTAACGTATATGTGAAGGTTTTAACCACATTAAAATGAAAATCATAAATACACGAAACTTTTTGATCCTAAATCGGATTAATGTTTATTATTTTAATTTTTCAAAATTACATTTGGGAATATTCGTTAAAAAACAAACTCATAAAAAACATTAATATACGCATCTACTAAGTTTTTTTCCCATCTCAAAAACATTTCAAAAAGGCATATTAAGGGTTTTTTCTTTTTACTTTTCCAAAAATTTGCTAAAAATTGGAATTTTTATCTTAAATTGGAATTAAAAAAAACGACTCCATATTAAGGTTTCTCTCTTCCCTTGATAGATCTCAGTGGGAAAGGTTATTTTCCAGGCGGGTGGGGAATCTAATAGGTCTGAAGAGTGTGTGTTCTTCGGTGCATTTGCCCTTTGCAAATCTCCTGAGTCTGTCCCTCTAAGTACAAACTTAAATCCTTATGTCCTCTATTAAGGCTGATCTTTAAAATCCATTAACAATAGCAAGGGAATCTGTAATACTCAATTTGGGAGAGACAAAAACACCATTCCTGTTTGCCACAAGTTTCCTGGAGAAAGGGGGATTGCTTAAGTAGCCAAGGGCTCGCGACGAGAAATGACCAGTGGGTCTCGTGAAAGCGGAAGTTCCGGAGAATGGACTGCTTTGCGTCGTTGTGGAAAGGGCGAACGCGGTTCCCCGGCAGGCCCTGAAAGATTTTACTGATTGACAAGGCGTCGTTTGGGGAACGCGGTTCCCACCCCTAGGAAGACAGGGGGACCATCATACATTCCACCTTTCTGAAAAAGCTAGGCCACCATTCCTCTTTTCTGTCTTGGTTGTTCACTGGCCTGTTTGTTTAACCGTAGTCAAGGAACCAAAATACATTAAGGAAAAAGGTCCCATTTTGGGAAAAATAGCTAAAAACTATTTTTTATATTTACATAACTTAGTTATTTGGCTTTGGGATAGTTCACCTTTGGGAAATTAGGGGGGAAACTGCGTTAGTTTTATCGTTTGGGAACCATAGCTGAGGATTCCTCTGCATGATGTTCGGAAAAAACACCACCATTTTTCCGGTTTTTACCAACTTGCACAATAACCAAAGTTTGTATTTAGGGTGAATTCGGCTCCATCTGGGTGGACAGGGTGATCGAGGGGTGGTGCGTGGAATGTGGTGGGTGGTTGTGGGAAAGGAAGTGTGTTGTCGTGGTTGCTTGGGGGGAGGGCTGAAGATATATCTGTTTTTTTATGGTAAGATGAAATGCGTGGGACGGGGAGGTTATTTTGGAGAGGTGAGTTAGTTTTGGGCGGGAGGGTTTTTGGTGCGGGGCGGTTTTTTGGGGACGGGGGGGAATTTTTGGGGGGTTTTCGAATTTACGTAGAACCTTTTAATATAAGGAAATACTTATACTTCCATTTTTTCAATTGAGCTCTATTATGGGGGAAAACCCTCTAACCTCATTTGAACGTTGAACCTCTAATTTATGAACCTGTATATTATTGGAATAACCCTAAAACTCATACATTGGGAAACCTCTAATTAATAGAAAAAACCCTTTAATATGAAAATAACCCATAAAACCTCATACGTTGAAATATTATCCTCTAATATGAACCCTTAAACTCATTTTACGTTGGAACCTCTAATATTAGAAAAACCCTGGGGACTCATAACGTTGGGAAAAACTCTAATAATTGTTCCCTGACTCAGTCGGTTTGAAACCTCTATATACCGAGAAATAAAAACCGTTAAAAAAGTAACTCAATAACATTGAAACATTTCTTATATAGATAAAACCCTGATAAACTTCATACATTTGACCTTCATATGGGTAACCCTAATAGAAACTTCATACATTGAAACCTCTAATATTAGAACCTTTTTAAGTTTGAATAAAAAAATCCCTAACTTCATACCATTGGAACCTTCTTAATCTGGGAAAAAACCCCTAAACTATTCGTTTGGTTGAAACCTTCTAATATTAGATAACCCCCACTCATACGGTTGAATAAAAAACCTCGAATATAGTTTCCCTGACCCTAGACGTTTTGAAACCTCTATTATGCAAAAACGCTCCGTAATACTCATTAACCATTTGTTATAAAACCAATTTCTTCTGAATTTTAGTCTCCTTTTTTAATTATTGAAAAAACCCGAAAACTTTTACATTGATAACCTCGAAATATGATAAAAACATAACCCCGAAACTTCATGACTCGGGTTTGGGAAAAACCTTCACTATAGAACCCTCACTCATACGTTGAACCTCTAAAGATGGACAAATACCCTAAAAACTCATACATTTTGTACCTTCTTAATTTATTTCGAAACAAAACCTTTTCTTGATATATGAAACCTAAAAAACTCCATTACATTTGAAACCTCTAAATATGAACAAACCCTTAACTTCATTACGTGGGAATCCTCTTAATTAGAGAAACCCCCCTCACTCATTACGTTTTGGATAAACCTCTTTATATATTAGGGTTCCCTGACTCATACGGGTGGAACCTTAATATGAAAAACCGTTAACTTCATAAAAACAAGTGGGAACATCTTTATATAGGAAACACCTTTAAATATGGAAAAAAACCCCTAAACGTCATTGTTTAACATTGAAAAAACCTCGGAATTTATTTGAATCCCTAAAACTCAAGTGACACGTTGGAACCTCTTAAATTTTATACGGAAACCCCTCTACTCATACGGGTTGAACCTCCTTATTATTAGGGAAAAACCCGAACTCATTTTACGTTTGGAACCGTCTAATTATAGGTAATAAAAAAAAAAACCCTCAACTCGTTTTTTACGGTTTTTGAACCTCTAAATTAATAGTTTCCCCCTGGACTTCATATCGTTGAACCGACTAATATGATAAACCGTAAAAACAATCTACATACATTGAAAACATCTAATTATAGAAACCTTTTAATTATGAAAACCCTTTAAATCTCCCATAACATTGAAACCGCTTAAATATATAGGATAAAAAAAAAACCTGTAAATATGGAAACCCTAACTCATTTTCATTGAAACCTCTTTATATAATTGAACCTTGTATTATGTGAAAACCGTTAAATAAACTCAGTACATTGAACCTTCTAATTATAGGAAACTTGTTTTTACTATTGATAACCCCTAATATCATACAAGTGGAACCCTCTAATATTTAGGAACACTGTTATATATTGGAAAAAACCCTAAAACTCCATTCATTGAACCTCTAATATAGTATAAACCTTTAATATTGTAACCCCCTAAAACCTCGTTACCTTTGAAAAAATTAAATATTTGAAAATACTTTAACTCATTATCATTGAAACCCTATAATTTTTGGAAAATCCTAACAATCTGCTTTTACTATTGGAATACACTCTTTTATATAGGTAAACCCCTTTAATATGAAAAACCCTAAAAAACTCATTTTTTTTTTACATTGGAACCTCTAATTATGGGAAAATACCCGAAAAAAAACACTTTTCCTACGTTGAAACCTCTAATATAGAAACCTCTCCACTCATAACGGTTGACCTCTTAAATATAGTTACCTGACTCATTTACATTGAAAAAACCTATTTAATATAAAAAAACCCCTAAAAAATCTTATTTTGAAATTGGATTTTTTAAATTTATTTTTCTTTTTTTAATATTAATTTTTGAATTATTTTAATAATATATAAAAGGTAACCGATTAATTTATAGGAAATCTTTTCTTACTCATTACGGATTAAAACATTTTATGGTTTTTCCACCGATTTACTATTTTGAATGATTTTTAATTTTAATTATTCTTTTTTTTAAATATTAATAATAATTTTTAATAATTATACAAAAAAAAATATTTTCAAAATGATTTCTAATTTTTATTTTTTAATGAAAATGTTAAGTAATGGGGGTTTTTTAATTATTTTTTAAATATTAAAGCTATTGGGATTTATTTTTATATAGGGGGGAAGGAATATGGGTATTGAATTTATTTTAAAGGGGTTTAGGGGGTGGGGAACCAGTTTGTCGGACCCTAAATTTAAAATACCAAATAGGTCGGACGACAACCCTTGTTTTGTTGGCCTCCAATTAATTTTGCACCATAAAGTCAAAAAAAAATTCCCGCCCTAAAATAAAAAGACCTTAGGGTCGGGGGACCCATTGTTCGGGGGGGGGGTCCCTATAAGTTACAAAATTTATTTATGTTTTCGGGACCCCAAACAATAATTACAGCGTTTTGGAGGGAATTTTTTGACCAAACTTTAAGGGTTTCGGGACCATTGTTGTCGACCCAAAAACAATTCATAGGCAAATGTCGGAAACCCCAAAAAAAATGGTATCTATACTATTTTTCTTGTACCCAAAAAGTTAACAGAAGAAATTCTATCGATTGATTACCTGAGAAATAAAAAAAAAAAAAAAAACCACCCCTCTTTAAAAACTTCACCCACCCACATGTGGCCCCAGCCCACATCTTAACCACACATTGCCACCCACCACAAAATAGGGACCCACTCATTTTTTCCACCACAGGCCCCCTAAACCTCACAGCCCCACCCGCCAACCACACTCGGCACACGGGCACACGTTTTTGGGGCCGCAAAAGCCACCCCCACCCTTACCCCTTTCCTTCTTCTATTTGTTTAATTTTCTTTTTTCCTTTAATCCTCTTAAATTAATAATTTGCTTTAAAAACCCTTTGTTTTTTTGGGTTGGTTTTAAACCTTTAAAAATTTGATTAGAGGGTTTGTTTGTTTTTATTTTTGTTAATTTGTTTTAATTTTTTTGATTATTAGGTTTAGGTTAAATTCTTTGTTTTATTTATTTTGATGAAAGGTGGGTATTGTTAAGAAGCCACCACACACCCACCGGGGCTTTGGGCCCGGCAAGCTAACGGGGGGGTGGGACCGGACGGCAGCAGCCAAATGGGGGGGGGGAACCGGCGGGCAGACACCGTGCGGGCACACAAAGCAGCCAACTAAAAGTATTTCCAACCCCCAAGTCAAACCCCAGTCAAAAAATCCCCCTAGAGTCAAAACCAACAGGGGTTTGTTTTGGCTTTAATTGCGGGGCTGTTTGTTTCGGGCTTATTATGGGATTGTTTGGTTCGGCTTAATTGTGGAACGTAAAAAAAACCCCGGTGGGTTGTTTTGGGCTTAAATATTGGACTTGTTTGTTTTCGGGCTTATATTATTATTAAAAGGGGTGTTTGTTTCGGCTTTATATTAACTTAAGGCGGTGGTTTTTGGTTGCTGGCTTAACAATGTGGAGCTTTATGGATCTCTAGTAGTTGTTTGTCGGCTTATATTTTTCCTAAGCCCCAAATTTTCTGGCTTCATATTTGATTTCGGCTTATATTTTCATAAGCCCCAATTTTCTGGCTTTTTTGATTTCGGAAAATTGGTGCTTATGATATATAATCCGAAATCATATAAGCTCATAAGCCCACGTATAAGCCGAAACAAACACCCCCTTATATGATTATATGTTGAAAAGTCATTGATATGTGTTTAGGAATTTTTTAGGATTTTAGTGATTAATTTCGGAAAATCCCCGTCCGAAGTTAATCATGTCCTTGATGATGATGATGATGTTGTAGTGTCAGATGATGATGAAGTGAACCCTAGTACTAATGTTGAAGAAGTTTTATCTAGCGATGATTCTGACGATGACAATCGATCTTAAGATGTAGTTTGAATGAAACAGTTATTATATGCTTAAATGTGTAATTTTTCTTTGAATGGAATTGTTTTTATATGTTTAAATGTGTAATTTTGCATTTGAATGGAATTGTTTTTATATGTTTAAATGTGTATTTTTTATTTGAGTGGAATTGTTTTTATATGTTAAAATGTGTATATTTATATGAATTTGTGTATTAGCATTAATTGGTCCACGAAACTGTGTCCCCCCCCCCCCCCCCCCTATCTGTGTGTTCTTGTACTTGTTATTTTACAGATGGCGTGCGTATTTCCCAGATCACACGGTGGGGATGCCGGTGGTAGTCCACCTAGACGGCCCGTACCGGCCCAGTGCGAAAGTAAGAAATTGTGTTTATTTATTATTTTATAACACTGATTATTTTTAATTTCTTTTACTTGAATTTTCATGACTCAATAACTTATCTTTGTAGGTTCCAACCTGCGTATCGAGACCGGAAATGCGTCCTTAAGGAGGGCGTTTAGACAAAATGGCCAACGACTTTGACGATCGGCTTTGATTACGGCGATCTAGGGTACGTTCATCTACAAGCGATTATTCAAGCTTGTTGAATAGCTAATGGGGGCGAACAGTCATGTACTCTTCCCCTTGCTTGCGAGTGGGAAGGAATTCTCCAGAGGCGTATAAAGGCATATTTTCCTACTTCTTAAGGTAATATGTTGTTTATTTTAACTATCTATTATCGACGTGTGGATATTGGTGTTATGTTTAAATTGTTTGTTATTTAAAATGCATATGTTTATGTTTCTATATGTTAGTGCTATTTAAGACCTCGCCTTCTTGGTCACATTATCAGGATAAAGTGGTGATGGGCCAGAATGTTCTATACGTGTTGGGGACAGGGTAAAGCTTGGGCTGCAATTGAAACTGAGGATCCTTTGGCGCAAAAATAAGCAAAGGATCAAGGCTGATCATTTTACAAGATATGTTCGCCGAAGGAGGCAAGGATCATTCTGCCGCGAAGAAAAAGTGTGGGGAGACAAGAAAACCGAGATGAGTGGAATAAACTTGTGTTGACTGGTGGTCCATTCCGGATGGGGTGGCGAAGATGTACTTCAGAATGCTGCCAACGAAGCGAAGAACACGATTCTAACCCTTCAAGGGAAGAAATAATGCGCGCAAGGCAGGAACGAATATGTAAGGACTCTTTATAATATTTGTGATATTTTAAAAGTGTTTTATATTGTTTATTATTTAGCTTGCTTATATTTATTCGATATTTGTACAGAAAGTCCAGAAAGGTCATTGTAGAGGTACCTTATTGAGATTGAGGAAGACGCACTCGAGGGGCGGAGACATGGGGGGTTTAAGACCTCAAAAAAACCTGAAGAGTACGTAAGTAATTTAATCGTTACATTCTTTAATAATTTATTTTATTTGTTTTTAACTTTTTTTTTCTTTTTCTTTCACTGTTTGGATATGAAGAGATGCAAAGATCAGGTTAGAGCGGCGTCCTCCCGTACAAGACAGATCAAGATATCTTGGATGATGTCGTTAGTAGTACAACCGCCAGAACATGTCGGGAAAGGCAGATGTTACCGGGTGGTGGTCAAACTCTCTCCCGCGCGCGATCCTCATGCATTTCTGATGTTAGAGGAAATCTACAATTTTGGTCCACTATTCTTACCGGGTAATATACACTTTTGGTCCCATTTTTTTAAAAATTTGCGGGTTTAAGCCAAAACCAGAGTATCATTTCACATTTGATCCAAATAAGCATTTCGTTTGGCTCAATGTGAAAATGGATACTCGGGTTTTTGGCTTAAATTGTGACCAAAATTGTTAGATTTGGCGTCAAATGTTTGAAAATGGCATACTCGGGTTTGGGTTTTGCTTTATAACAGCAAATTTTTAAAAAAAAAAATGGACCAAAAAGTGTTATACCAGTAAAGATAGTGGACCAAAAATTGTAGTATTCTCCTGATGTTATAAGTCAGGGAGAGTGGAACGGATATTGAGGCAAAAGATCAAGAGGCGAGTTGTTAAGAAGCAACCGCGGAGGCGCAGCAACGGGCTTGTTTGGCTGCATTGATAGGCTGACGCGGGTACCAATATGTGAGGACGATGTATGGAGCCATAGGTGACTTTTTCTTACTATGCAACAAACCCTAACTCGTCCATTTATGCCTCCTGCTTTTGCAGCCCACTATTGCCCCAACTTGCCTGAAGGGCTCACTTACTCAACCCCTCCTTCCTTACAATCACCACTCCAGCTCATCCTATGCGATCCGTTAATATCACGGGCCCGTCTCAATATCCGGTCCCACTGGATATACCGGCCCCACCTAGATATCCGCCCCACTCCAAAACCACCTTCCAACACTCCCTATGTCGGCCAATTTCCTTTCCTACCGTCAACAATAAATTCCTTTAAACAATTGTTATTACCCCGTTTTGAACTCCAACCTAGCCTCTTATTCTAACAGTCAACTTCCCTGCTTATAACGCCAATCCCTATAATAAACGGATACGCGGAGCGTTGAGTATTGGCTAGAGATAGGGACGTTGGCGGGTGAAGACAATTGACGTGGTGATAATAATGAGGAGGGGTCAATCAACAATCGGGTGGGGGATATTTCGGAGGAACGAGGAGGGGGATACTGAGGAGGTGCAGAATGAGGTCGGTGGAGTCGGAGGAGTCGGATTAGCGTTTTGTGCTATTGTCCATGTTTGTATTATTGGATTTGTTAGACTGTTATGGTTGTATCGTGAATTTGTAACACTTAAAACTTTAGACTTGTTATCGTATGTGGATTTTTTGGAATAATATTTATGTATCGTGATTTGTGGTATTGTTAACGTTTATTTGATTTGTTATTGTATGTATAGTGTTTTGGCGAATTATGGATTTGATGAAACGTAAGATTTTTTCCGGAAAAATTGGAAAAAACAGCAGCTGAATTTTTTTTTTCACCAGGTTTCATCTTAGGGTCGAAATTGTCGACCCTAAATATCGAGTTTTGGGGTCGACAATGTCGACCCAAGATTAAAACTAATTATATTTTATCTTTGGGTCGACATTGTCGACCCAAAGTTCAAAATATAATGTCGACCAAAATTTATTTATTAATAACATTTTTATAATAACATAATTAATATATTCTTTATTTTAAACATTTATTAAATAAAAAAGGATGGTCGACATTGTCGAACCAACAAACTTAAAAAGGAGTGTCGACCCAAAACAAAGTCAAAAAGTATCCACTAAAAAGTGGTGGCCCCCATTTTGTCGACACCATGTTACAAACGGTATGTCGGTCCAAAATTTTTTGGGTCGTAAATTGTGGGTCGCCACTTTTTTTTTTTGGGGGTTCGACTAAGTCGACCCTTTAGACCTTTGGGTCGATTCTTTTTGTTTTTTTGGGTCGAGTATGTCGACCCGAAGTCAACAGATTGTTGTAGTGAAAGATCAGTCTCATCAGATCAGTAACCGAACTACTATTAGCAATTATTATAGAGAATTTATCAGCAACAGACGTCTTTCTCACCAACATAAACTTCATATTAGCAACAATAACCTTTCCCACTCAGCACCTTTATACTTTGTCAGCAACAGCAACCAATTATACTAGCAACCAGCAGATAACTATTATGAAAAACAAACCTAGTATTAGTTTACACATTTGATATGGTGTCTAAAGGTAAATACAATAATATCTCGTTAGAAAATGAATCCATGCCAAAAATTTAAACTATAACTTACTTACTAATGGATAATACTTTTGAAGCTTATCTAAGCTTGATCATCATTCACAGGCAGATCAATTCGTTTTTTATTGGTAACTGTTTCGCTCATTTTGCTGATGTTCAGAGTTAAATCCTTTTTCTCCGAAATTAAAGCAGTGTTTTCCATGATTAATTCACTGAGAGGACAACCACTTGGAAGTGGTTGCAGGTTGCAATTCTTGCAAACATTGATAAAGCTCCGAGCATCCGGGGCATGATATACTACGCATGGAACACGAAAACTCTTTTTATCACAGGAACTAGGAAACCAAGCTTTGATACTCGCAAACTGTAAGGACCACATGGGTGAAGATCTGTGTAGATAATAATCTACTCGTTTAATGATGAAGTAGTCCAGCCAATCTTCACTCTCGACAACATCTCTCTCATCAGAGTCAAAGGAACCATTGACAACCCCGCTTTGATATTCTATAAGATAATATTTTTCCTTTATAGAAACCTCTGTACCATCTTCTCCATAATGCCAATCAAAATGCTTTTCAAGCAGGTCTGCGGTGTCGTAGGGAATAAGCTGCAGACATAAAAATAATCAATAACGTGTATAGAGACTTGATGTATAACAAGTCAAACTGCGTTGACCAATGCAAGTTATCAAATTGTTCAAAAGTTGCTTAACTTCTTATTTGTGAATTTTGGTTAATTCCTCGTGTTTTGCTTCCATACGTTTTAGAGGTTCAAGCATTATGTGTCTGTTGAATATGTTGTATGTTTCTGGTTGTCATTGTAGATTAGTTTTTTGATATATAGAACTGTTGACTACTGATCGATAATCACGGTGTTGTCTCGAAAGTGGAATATATACCATCCAAAGAGGGAGACAATGATATTGCTGCATAAAAACAAGTACTTTTTTGTTCTAGTCTAACTATTAACTTTTAAGAAACTTCACGCAAATTTTAGAGCCTTTTTTTTTCTCATAAAATAACTTAAACCCGTTATACACAATTATCAGCTGGAATTAACTTGTTCATGATGGTTACGTTTCTGAACTGGAATCAAAGACTTACCTAATTCAAACTCATAAAATGAGTTTATAAAAGTTAAAATAGGTATATCTAAAGACATAATTGAGCAGATCTTGTTAACACTTATGTGTGAGATCTAAACGCCACTTAATTTTTGGTGCTTACACTACAACAAAATGTGGGTTTGGGGTCGGCCAAAAATTAGGGTCGACAATGTCGACCCTATGTTTGGCAGGGGACCAATTTTTTAAACCCAAATGTGGCTAGTCACAAATCAGTTTTTGGGTCGACATTTAGGTAACAATGTCGACCCTAGTTATAAAATTAATTATATATGAATAATTATATAATGAAATAATTTTTCAATGGATTTAACTTTATTAAAGTTTAGGATCGAACAATGTCGACCAAAACCTTAAGAAAATGTCGACCCTAAATTGGCGCCAAAATTTTCATGATCCCGCCATATCGAAAAAAAAATATTAGAACTAAAACAAGTTTGGGTCGACAATGTCGACCCAAAATATAAAAAAGTTTAAAAAATGTTTAAACATATAAAAAATGCATTTAAAAATTATATATAAATATTTAAAACAATTAAAAATTATATATAAAAAGTTATATATTTTATAAAAAAGTTTTATATAATAATTATATACGAAACGGGGAACCGGACCGACCCGGCCGAAACGAACCAATTTATATTTTTTTTAAAAAGTTATATATTTTATAAAAAAGTTTTTATATATTTATAAAAAATCATTTTATATAATAATGTATTACGAAAAACGGGGACCGGACCGACCCGCCGAAACGAACCAATTTATATTTTTTTTTTAAAGTTATATATTTTATAAAAAAGTTTTATATATTTTATAAAAAATCATTTTATACAATAATTATTACGAAGGGAACGGACGACCCGCTCCGAATCGAACCATTTATATTGTTTTTTTTTTAAAGTTTAATATTTTTATAAAAAAGTTTTATATTATTTTATAAAAAATCATTTTATTCAATAAATTGTATACGAAAACGAGGACGGACCGAACCCCGACGAAAAAAACCAATTTATATTTTTTTAAAAAGTTATATATTTTATAAAAAAGTTTTATATATTTTATAAAAAATCATTTTATACAATTAATTGTATTACGAAACGAGGAACCGGGACCGACCGGCCGAAACGAACCAATTTATATATTTTTTTTAAAGTTATATATTTTATAAAAAAAGTTTTATATATTTTATAGAAATTCTTTTTTAATAATAATTATATCCGAATCGAGGATCCGGACCGACCCGGCCGAAACGTTTATACTATAATCAAATTACTTTAGAAATCGATTAACACTCAAAACATTAAAGCATACTAAAGTTTTCCCATCTCAAACATTAAAGTATAGTGTTTCTACGTTCAAATGCTAAATGATTTATCTGAATGAAAAACTACTCCATAATTAAAGTTTCTATCCCTTGGTAGATCTCGTAGAATATAATGCATGACTTAGTTGGGTTCTCGGGATGCTCTTGCCATCTCTCAGTTGACCCTCTAGTACACTTATCCTTGCCTCTAGTGTCTTTAATATTTCAGCAAGACTTACAATTTGAGCAATCTGCCATTCCGAGATTCTGTGAAGACGTGGAGAATGATTGGGTCGCTGAATGAAGTTCCGGAGAATGCTGGACGTGAAAGAAGTTCCCGAAGAATTACTTTGAGGTGTTTAACGGTCCAGGAGAAGCATCCATCCACCATAAGTTGGCACATCCTCTCTCTGTAGTTCTGGTGTTAAGTAGTAGGAAATCATAAGAAAAGTCATTTTGATAGTTCACTTTGAATTAGGACATGGTAGTTCGTTTAACCAATAGCTGTGATCTCTGCATGATGTTCGCAACACCACATTTCCGTTTTTACACTTGCACAACCAAGTTTGAACGTCTAACGTATAACCATAACATATCGACTCGTCCGTTGAACCTCTAACATATAACCATAACATATCGTCTCGTCAGTTGAACGTCTAACGTATAACCATAACATATCGACTCGTCGTTGTAGTCTAACATATAACCGTAACATATCGACTCGTCGTTGAACGGATAAAGTTTAACCATAACATTCGACTCGTCCGTTGAACCTCTAAATGTATACCATAACACTATTCGACTCGGTCGTTGAACTTACACTAACTATAACCATAAACATATGTCTCGTACGTGACGTCTATAGTATAACCTATAACATATCGACCTTCGTCCGTTGAACCTCTAACATATAACCATAACATATGTCTCGTCCGTTGTACGTCCTAACGTATAACCATAAACATATCGACTCGTCTGTTGAACCTCTAACTTATACCATAAATATCGTCTCGTCCATTGAACGTCTAAACGTATAACTTAACATATCGACTGTCCGTTGAACCTTACATATACCCTTAACATATCGTCTCGTCCGATTGATCGTCTAACGTATAACATCAATAACATTCGACTAGTCGTTGAAACATCTTAACAATTATAACCATAACATATTCGTCTCGTACGTTGCAAAGTCTAACGTATAACATACATATCGACTCGTCCGGTGATCCTCTAACTAATAACCATAAATATAGTTCGTCCGTTTGAACGTCATAACGTATAACCATAACATATCGACTCGTCCGTTGAACGTCTAACGTATAACAATAACATATCGACTCGTCCGTTGAACCTCTAACATGTAACCATAACATATCGACTCGTCCGTTGAACGTCTAACGTATAACCATAACCATATCGACTCGTCCGTTGATCTTCTTAACATATATACCATTAAAATATCGTCTAGTCGTTGAAGTCTAACGTATAACCATACATATAGACTCGTCGTTGAACCTTCTATCATTTAACCATAACATATCGTTCGTCCGTTGAACGTCTAACGTATAACCAAAAATATCGAACTCGTCGTTGAACTACAAACATTATAACCATAACATATCGTCTCGTCCGTTGAACGTCTAAAGTATAACCATAACATATCGACTCGTCCGTTGAACCTCTAACATATAACCTTAAACATATCGTCTCGTCGCTTTGAACGTCTAACGTATACCTTAACATATCGACTCGTCCGTTGAACCTATAAACATTTATTAACCAATAAACATATCGTCTCGGCCGTTGAACGTCTAAGTATAACCATAACATATCGATCATTCCACTCCCCCCCTTTTTTCCTTTTTTCCACCTTTTTTTTGTCCGTTGAACTCTAACATATTTCCATAAACATATCGTCTCGTCGTGAACGTCTTACCCGAATAAAAAATACATATCGACTCGTCCGTTGGTACCTTAACTATAACCATAACATATCGTCTCGTCCGTTGAACCTCTAACGTATACCAAAACATATCGACTCGTCCGTTGAACCTCTAACATATAACCATAACATATCGTCTCGTCCGTTGAACGTCTAACGTATAACCATAACATATCGACTCGTCCGTTAAACCTCTAACATATAACCATAACATATCGTCTCGTCCGTTAACATTCATCACGATTCGTTAACATTCATCACGATACGTTAACATTCATCACGATACGTTAACATTCATCACGATTCGTTAACATTCATCACGATTCGTTAACATTCATCACGATTCGTTAACATTCATCACGATTCGTTAACATTCATCACGATTCGTTAACATTCATCACGATACGTTAACATTCATCACGATTCGTTAACATTCATCACGATTCGTTAACCATTCATCACGATTACCGTTAACATTCATCAGGATTCGTTAACATTCATCACGATTCGTTAACATTGGTTGGTAATGAAAAATTCATTTTAGATTATTTTATATACGAAACGAGGAACCGGACCGACCCGGGCGAAACGAAACCAATTATATTTTTTTTTAAAAATGTTAATATATTTTATACAAAAGTTTTATATATTTTATAAAAAATCATTTTTATATACATATTATATACGAAACAAGGAACCGGACCGACCCGGGCGAAACGAACCAATTTATATTTTTTATAAAAAGTTATATATTTTATAAAAAAGTTATTATATATTTTATAAAAAATCATTTTATATAATAATTATATACGAAACGAGGAACCGGACCGACCCGGGCGAAACGAACTTAATTTATTAATTTTTTAAAAAAGTTATTATTTATAAAAAAGTTATTATATATTTTATAAAAAATCATTTTATATAATAATTATATACGAAACGAGGAACCGGACCGACCCGGGCGAAACGAACCAATTTATATTTTTTATAAAAAGTATATATTTTTTACAAAAGTTATTATTTATTTTATAAAAATCATTTTATATACATTTTTTAATATTAATTTACATATAATATACTTAGGGTCGTCATTGGCGACCCAAAATTTCGAACTATGTCGACCCTTTAAAAATTGCCTCCAAATTCTCCAAGTTTTCACCAAATTTGAACCACCCGCCACTTTATTATTTTAATGAATAAACAGTTAGGGTCGACATTGTCAGTCCCAAAAACTTAGAGTATTTGTCGACCCAATGTTAGGGTTCGACATTGTCTACACAAAAATGTCTACCAATAATGTTATCACCTTTATCAAATATGTCGACAGAAGAGTTGTTAAACAAAAAAATCCACCACCACCACTCGGCGATTTTTCGGCGAAACACCATCACCACCGGATATAACACACCACTACATATCCCACCACCACCACACTACATATCACCACCACCTACATATCCCACCTACCACTTACTCCGTCACACGAGCACCGAGCACAAAATCCTCATCTTTTTCTTTTTTAAATCATAATTTTTCTAAACCTCTAATCAATAATTCTGTACTAGTTTTTTATAATTCGTTTTTTGCATTTAAAAGGTTGATATGTTGTTTTTATTCATTTTTTGAATTAATTTTTTTTGGTAATGTTTTATTTGTTTATTGTTATTTTTTGATAGTGCTAATGAAAGTTTATTGTTGTTGTTTGATTGTGGCAGCCGACCACAGCCGACCGTAGCCGACCACAGCCGACCGTAGCCGACCACAGCCGGGTCCACAGCCGACCGCAGCCGACCACAGCCGGGTCCACAGCCGACCACAGCCGACGAAAGGTATTCTTTTTTGTTTTTTTTCCTTTTGGTATCCTCGGTGGCTCGTTTGGAATTTGTTTTTGTATTTGATATAACTTGATATGAATTTGGAATTTGTTTTTGTATCAATCACTTTTCAACATATAATCATATAAGGGGGTGTTTGTTTCGGCTTAAATGTGAGCTTACGAGCATATTTGATTTCGGCTTATATTTTCATAAGCCCCAATTTTCTGGCTTTTTGATTTCGGTAAAATTGGGAATATGGTATATAAGCCGAATTACATTATTAGCTCAATAGGGCCCACGTTAAGCGAAACAAACACCCCCTTATATGATTATATGTTGAAAAGTGATTGATATGTGTTTAGGAATTTTTTAGGATTTTAGTGATTAATTTCGGAAAATCCCCGTCCGAAGTTAATCAACCTATAGAAAACCCGTCCGAAATTAATTTCGGAAAGTCCTCTGTTTGGGACTGCTTTTTTAATGTTTTGTCTCATTTAGGATATGAATGTGTATAATTGGTTTACTATTTGAGATGATTTCGACAGTGTTTCTCCTTTACTCCTATGAATATGTCTTTAAACACATATTTGGGGAGTTGAGGGGAAATGCTGCCGAAATTTTCTCAAATAGTAAATCGGTTATACGCATTCATATATGAGACGAAACATTCAAAGAGTGGGAGATGATGATGATGATGTTGTAGTGTCTGATGATGATGAAGTGAACCCTAGTACTAATGTTGAAGAAGTTTTTGTTAATCTAGCGATGATTCTGACGATGACAATCAATCTTAAGATGTAGTTTGAATGAAACGGTTATTATATGCTTAAATGTGTAATTTTTCTTTGAATGTAATTGTTTTTATATGTTTAAATGTGTAATTTTGCATTTGAATGGAATTGTTTTTATATGTTTAAATGTGTTCTTTTTTATTTGAGTGGAATTGTTTTTTTTTTTTTTATATGTTAAAATGTGTATATTTATTGAATTGTGTATTAGCATTATTGGTCCACGGAAACTGTGTGTTCGTGTACTTGTTATTTTTACAGATGGCGTGCGTATTTCCAGATCACACGGTGGGGATGCGGTGGTAGTCCACTAGACGGACCAACACGGCCCGTACCGGCCAGTGACGAAAGTAAGAATTGTGTTTATTTATTATTTTTATACACGTTATTATTTTTAATTTCTTTTACTTGAATTTTCATGACTCAATAACTTATCTTTGTAGGTTCGTCGCTGCGTATTGAGACCGGAAATGCGTCCTTAAGGAGGGCGGTTTAGGCAAAATGGCCAAACGACCTCCATTGATACGATCGGCTTTGATTACGGCGATCTAGGTAGTTCACATCTCTACAGGCGATTATTCAAGCATGTTGAATAGCCTAATGGGGGAAACAGTCAAGTACCTTCCCCTTGCTTGCGAGTGGGAAGAAATTCCAGAGGCGTATAAAGCGCATATTTTCCCTACTCTTGAGGTAATAATTGTTTATTTTACTTCTATTATCGACGTGTGGATATGCGTGTTATGTTTAAAATTGTTTGTTTTAAATTTAACCGGTTTTGATAGTCCAGTAACCCAAATGAACAAAAAAAGAGTTTAGTAACTTAGGCGAACAAAAGTTGATAGTTTGGGCAATAATGTCTATACGGTTGGGGACAGGGTAAAGCTTGGGCTGCAATTGAAACTGAGGATCCTTTGGCGCAAAAATAAGCAAAGGATCCCATCCGGATCGGGTGGCGAGAAGTCTTCAGAATGCTGCCGAGGAGGCAAGGAATGATGCCGAGGAGGCAAGGAATCATCTGCCGCCGAAGAAAGTGTGGGGAGACAGAACCGAAGATGAGTGGAATACGTTGGTTGACTGGTGGTCCCATCCGGATCGGGTGGCGAGAAGTCTTCAGAATGCTGCCAACCGAGCGAAGAACACGATTCTAACCCATCAAGGGAAGAAATCATTCGCGCAAGGCAGGAACGAATATGTAAGACTCTTTATAATTTTTGTGATATTTTAAAGGTGTTTATATTGTTTATTTATAGCTTGTTATTAATTTATTCGATATTGTACAGAAAGTCCAGAAAGGTCATTACGAGGACCTAATTGAGACTTGGAGGAAGACGCACTCGAGGCCGGAGACTGGGGAGTTTAAGACCGAAAAAAACCGGAAGAGATACGTAAGTAATTTAACTCGTTACATTCTTTAATAACTTATTTTATTTGTTTTTAACCTTTTTTTTTCTTTTTCTTTCACAGTTGGATATGAAGAGCATGCAAGATCAGGTTAGAGCCGACGTCATCCCGTACAAAACGGTCCTCAGGCATTTCCAGATCCTGTAAGTCGGGAGGAGCTGGATCGGATATTGAGGCAAAAAGATCAAGAGGCCGAGTTGTTAAGGAAGCAAACGGCGGAGGCGCAGCAACGGGCATATTTGGCTGCATTGAAGGCTGACGCGGCATACCAAAATATTGAGACGATGTATGGAGCCGTAGGTGAGTATTTTTCTAACTATGCACCAAACCCTACTCGTCCATTTATGCCTCCTTCTTTTGCACGCCCAACTATGCCCCAACTCAGCCCTGAATGGGCTCACTTACTCAACCCTCCCTTCCCTTACAATCAACCACTCCAGCCTTCCTATGCCGGCCCGTCTCAATATCCCGGCCCACCTGGATATACCGGCCCACCTAGATATCCCGCCCCACTCCAACCACTCCAACCTCCCTATGTCGGCCAATTTCCTTTCACTCCCGTCAACAATAATACCTTTAACAATTGTTATAACCCCGTTATGAACTCCAACCTAGCCTCTACTTCTAACAGTCAACTTCCCCGCTTCATAACCAATCCCCATAATAACGATACGCGGAGCGTTGATGAATTGGCTAGAGATAGGGAGTTGGCGGGTGAAGACAATGACGTGGGGGATAATAATGAGGAGGGGGACAATCAACAATCGGGTGGTGACTATTCGGAGGACGAGGAGGGGGATAATGAGGAGGTGCAGAATGAGTCGGAGGAGTCGGATTAGGCGTTTTGTGCTATTGTCATGTTTGTATTATGGATTTGTTAGACTTGTTACTTTTAGACTTGTTATGTTTGTATCGTGAATTTGTAACACTTAAAACTTTTAGACTTGTTATCGTATCGTGGATTTCTTGAATAATAATTTATCGTATCGTGATTTGTGGTATTGTAACGTTTAATGATTTGTTATTGTATCGTATAGTGGATTTGGCGAATTATGGATTTGATGAAACGTAGATTTTTTTCCGGAAAAAATCTGGAAAAACTGCAGCTGAATTTTTTTTTTCCCAGGTTCATCTTAGGGTCGACATTGTCGACCCTAAATTCGAGTTTTGGGTCGACAATGTCGACCCAAAATTAACAGCTTATTATATATTTATCTTTGGGTCGACATTGTCGACCCAAAGTTCAAAAATAATGTCGACCCAAAATTATTTATTAAAACATTTATTAAATACATAAATACATATATTCTTTATTTAAAACATTTATTAAATAAAAAAGTATGGGTCGACATTGTCGACCCAAAACTTAAAAGGAGTGTCGACCCAAAACAAAGTCAAAGTATCCCACTAAAAAGTGGTGGCCCCCATTTGTCGACCCAAGTTACAAACGCGTATGTCGACCCAAAATTTTTTGGGTCGTAAATTTTGGGTCGCCACTTTTGGGTCGACTAAGTCGACCCTTAGACCTTTGGGTCGATTCTTTTTGTTTTTTTGGGTCGAGTATGTCGACCCGAAGTCAACAGATTGTTGTAGTGTTATATAGTGCAGGCTACATTAAACTATCAAGAATCATCATTACAAAACAAACAGTGTGGTCGCATAAAAAACAATACAGCTAATCAACATCAACATGTATTCAGAAATTAACATATTAGTTAAAGGAAGACATGTGGTAGGGAGCAGTTGGGCTGGAAATGGTACATATAACTCTGGTAGTCTCCTTGTTTGAGGTCTGCATAGTCATGCACGTTTTCTCCTCGATCAGCTACACGTAATAAACCATTGGTTTCAACTGTCCAGTAAATTTTGCCTGATTGTATATTAACCAACAAACATCTCCCATCAGGAGACGCAACCATGAATATATGATGCCCATCACTGAATCAATCAACGAAAAACTAATAGAATTAGGGTTTAGAATTAAATATTAAACAAATAAATTGAAAGCGAAAAATTAGAGTTAGGGTTTACCGATAAATGTCTCCTCTAGGAACTTCCATTAGGTTAAAGTTGAATCAGTGACAAATTTTTTCTTTCAAGGAAATTAGTGATATTTGGTCAAAGTTGAACGAATGTAAATAAAATCTAGTATATATCTCTGATAATACCGTGTCGGTTTGCTATAATGGTAGAATTTTATCGGTTTGGCATACCTAAAATTGGGGATGAACATTAAATTAATGTTTTAATTTAAAGCCCAATGTTTTAATTTAAAGCCCGTTTTTTCGATTGATTCGGTTTAGTAGATGATTCATCGGGTCACCGATTGAATTACCGGGTCAAACCGTGTCTATAGGTATATATATATACTTTTATCGTGTTTTAATATATAGTATTATATATTCTCATAATTTATCTTATATTAAATTAAAACTATGAAAGTTATTATTTCTCTACTTTTAAGTTTTAAGTTTTAACTTTTAGGTTGTATGTCTATAAAATTATAAGAAATATTTGCAAAAACAATTAACTTTATATTTTAAGTTATAATATAGAATATAATAAGACAATATTATTTAATGTTTTAAATAAGTTTTAACTTTATTTTAACTAATATTAGTCATCACCATTTCTTGTCAATTGAACTTAAAAAGATTTATGTTAAAAAAAGTTTTGTTGGATTTTAAAAAAAAAGGTCATGACCCGTCCGGGTTTATCAAACCGTGTAGGATCGTTTAATTCATAACACGGGTGATGATTATTGTGATTGAGCTAGTTTCTAGAGAGAGAAACACATGAGAGGGATTTTCTAGAGAGAGAAAATGTGTTTAATAAGAAAAGTGAAAATGACTAGCTTGCATCTTCCAAAGTTGGAAGAGGCTTATATAGTTTTTACAAAATACCGGGTATTAGTACCCGGCTTAAAACCGAAAGACATACGATTAACTATTAAACTACGAACTATTATAAACAATAAATATACGGGGTGACCGAGTCTTTTACTCATATCTAACAATCTCCCCCTAAGGGAGGTCACCCTTGAAAACACTAGACTTAAGCTCTTACAGCTTGCAGTCTTTTGATTCTTCATGTTACATCTAGTACTTTGTTGTAGTGATCTTTAGATAACAATTGAGCTTGTTCACTTTGACTTGTTTTGATTTTGATCATGAGCTTTCTTGAGATCATCAGCCAAACTTAATCTCTCATCATCTAGTAATTTATTGCCATCTTGTGCACTTGTGAAGAAGAATATGATATCAGAGTTTGCGGAAGCTTTGACACCTTTATGAGATCTTACATAACTTCATAACAAGTGTAGGTCGTGTCTGAGCATTAGGTTATGAACTTGACTCTGCTGGTACAGGGTATTTCCATCTCCATCTTTAAATGTTCCTGTAATAAAACAGTTAGCAATAAAGAGAAAATTAATTTGAAAAATCAATTGATGTGATAATTATGAAAGTTTTTGTAACACATCGAGAGTTTTGATTGTTTGTCAAATGTTCAATAACCGTCAATTCTTATGCTGGAACAAGTTTGATTCACGTAGAATCGCACCATCGTTTCTTTCCAGTTGACACAAGTTTGATTCTTGTAGAATCGCACAAGTCACCTACCTAGAGCTTGTTTGATGTAGGCTCTAGCAGGATTTCCATCTTCATAGTGAATACCTTCGTATCACTCGGATGTTCTGGCAATATCACAAGGATAATGCGTAGGACTCTTAAGATAACCTTGTTTCCACAGTGTGTGAGAGACAAGATAATTGGAAATGTGTCCTAACGAGATTAACTGATGATCTCTTGGCTCTAGACTCGAAAGTGCGCTTTGATATTAGTGATCGGAGGCTGGAGCTGACTGCCACCTTTTCAATACCGACTTACTCGGAGTGAGTGAGACAGTAGATTGCATGTTTAGTCTCCGTGACAAATGAGACAAGTTTCTTTCAAGAGAAACTCGAATGGCTGGGAAGGGTTGTGCATTGCATCACTGGGTCCATGATGTCGTCTTCAATGTCAGCAATCAACTTGTGATTCTGACAGCATATGTATTGACCCGGTTTCTGCCTAAGAGTATGGAGGGCTTCTTTCTTTACACCCTTTATCCGTATAATTCTTTTTCATTCTTCAACCCCTCCAGTGCTTACCGAGACTTCATGACTAGCACCTTGTTGGGTATATTCCTGATAAGTGCTTAATTACACATATCTTTTACCTCTAAAAACGAGCCTAAATGGCTAAAAACGTACCAAAAATACATTGTATTTGTATGTTTGC
>BQNB010034782.1:12637-46428 GCA_026074375.1 Tanacetum coccineum
ATGTAGTTGAAATAGTGCACCCGAAAGTAACAAGTTAAACACTAATTTTCTCTAGAGATCGTGTTCGAAGAATTGATAAGCTTAAATTTATTCTGTGAGAATCAACTAAGTCTTAAATTGAAAATAAGTCCATAAAGTTTTAAACATATGACATCTAAAGCTTGTGTAGTTAAAATCCATTAACTCCCTTTAAATTATGATCCGTCATTATTAAAAACTTTATCCGTTAATTCCGTGACTTATTTTGAAAGACCGTTTTAAAAGATTATTTGATGACGATTTCTCCCCCTCAAATAATGACCCGTTTTCTATTTAAAGAGCTGTTGTCATTGTTTGAGTGGTCGAATTGTCTTTGAAAAAATCTTTTTGTGATTACTAAAAATACTGATTCATTATGAAGACAACTATATACCAATAAAAATAAGATTTCTCTTATTTTGACAAATAAATGCACTGAAACGTACACTTATGGATAAGTATGAAGCACGGGTTGTGATACAAAGTAATCACAAGCCTTTGCATGGTCATAAAGTAGACCATGCCCGAGAATAAATTCCCGTTGAGAGGTCAAGTTTTCTTTTTGAAATACTTGCTTTTGAGATGATGATCGGGTTGCTATCTGAAATAATAGCAAGCCATATGGCATGAAAACATTTGAAACTTCTGCTCGAACTTCATTTACAGGCTTGTATCTTGATACCAATTGTAGAAACATGTAATCTTATGATCAAACTAAGAATACGAGAGAGATGTGGGTTGAGATGTTAGAGAGAGAGAATGGATGGAAAATGGATGAATTGTATTACTAAGTGGAATGGGAAATTATGGAACAATCAACCCCTCTCCAAGGTTAGGAGAGGGATTATATACTTACATGATGGCCGGCCCATAGGCTATGATGGGCTTCCTATGGGCCTTGGGCCGAACTAGATTACTAATCTAATCATTACACTAACTACGAGCTAAGACTATTACAACTTGGAAGTGACCGACACTTTTTGTGTTTCCAACACCTTTAAGCACGTCAAACACTTGCTAACATAGGTGGCAATATCAGCTTTCATGTTGGGCCACCAATATAGTTTCTTCAAGTCTTGGTACATCTTGTCAGAACCCGAATGAACAAAATATTTTGACTTGTGTGACTCATGCATGATCAAAGTCCTTAGATCACCATAGCATGGCAACCAACTTCTGTTATTCAAACACAGTGTTCTGTCAGCACGCAGTTCTAACTTTTCTTTTCTGATCATACCTCCGACATCTTCAGCATCGAAGTTCTCTGGTTTCCTCGCCTTAGTCTGAGCGTTTAAAATTTGCTCGGGAAGATCCAAACCAATAGTCATAACTAAGGCTCAAACTTGTAATGGAATAATTCATTCTTTTTTGCTTAAAGCGTCAGCCACTGCATTTGCTTTTCCTGGGTGATAACGAATTTTGCAATCGTAATCACTGAGCAATTCCAACCAACGATGTTGCCTCATGTTTAACTCCTTCTGATCAAGTATGTGTTGTAAGCTTTTGTGATCAGTGAACACGATACACTTTGTTCCATACAGATAGTGTCTCTAGATCTTTAGAGCGAACACTACTGGTCCTAACTCCAAATCACGAGTCATGTAATTCTTCTCATGAATCTTCAACTGTCGTGATGCATAGGCAACCACCTTTTCATTCTGCATTAATACAATACCTAATCCTTTATGCGAAGCATTGCAATAAACAATAAAGTTCTCAGCTCCTTCAAATAAAGCCAAGATAGGTGCACTACACAACTTCTCTTCAATAGTTGGAAAGATGCTTCTTGTTTGTCACCCCAATCAAACATGACCTTCTTCTAGGTTAGCTTGGTCATTGATTTGGTGATCTTTGAAAATCCCTTAATGAATCTTTGATAATAACCGGTAAGACCTAAAAATTGACGAATCTCTGTTACAGTCTTAGGAGATGCCCAATCTTTAATAGAATCGATCTTGGCAGGATCCACGTGAATGCCCTTACTGTCAATTACGTGACCGAGGAACTGTACCTTGGAAATCCAAAATTCACACTTAGAAAATTTGGCATACAACTCCTCCTTCTTAAGCAACTCTAAGATTAACTTAAGATGCTCTTTATGCTCTTGCTTGCTCTTTAAGTAGATCAGGATATCATCAATAAATACAATCACAAACTTGTCCAAGTATGGCTTACACACCCGATTCATGAGATCCATAAATATAGCCGGTGTGTTAGTCAAACCAAATGGCATAACTTGGAATTCATAATGGCCGTAACGAGTTCTGAATGCGGTTTTTAGGATGTCTTCTTCACGAACTCTCAGTTGATGATAACCCGATCTCAGGTCGATCTTCGAATGACACTCGAACCGTGAAGTTAATTGGATAAATCATCAATCCTAGGAAGCGGATAACGGTTCTTCACCGTTAGCTTATTTAATTCTCGGTAATCAATGCACATCCGGAATGATCCATCCTTCTTCTTGACAAACAAGACCGGAGCTCCCTAAGGTGATGAACTGGGTCTTATAAAGCCTTTTTCGGAAAGTTCTTGCAGTTGATTCGACAACTCTTTCATGTCGGACGGGGCTAATAGATAAGGCGCCCGTGCTACAGGTGCAGCACCAGGTATCAAATCAATCTGAAATTCCACTTGTCGGGTTGGAGGGACACCCGGCAAGTCCTCGTGAAATACTTCGGGAAAGTCTCAACAATTGGTACGTCTTTACGTCGCTTCTCCTTTGACTTGTCTTTAGCCTTCTTTGTGGTAACATGTGCGAAAAAGACATGGCATCCCTTTAGCAAATACTTCTGAGTTTTGGTACACGAGATGATGTTTAATAAAGAATCGTGCCCGTTGTTGCTTTCGTCACCACAAACAATTAAGATTTCATTCCCAAAAGGAATACGAACGATCTTCTCATCATAGACAATTACGGCATGATACTTTTCTAACCAATCCATTCCAATTATGACGTCAAAACTACCAAGTTCTATGGGCATTAAATCAATGTTGAATGGATGATTTAAGAGTTTAAAGTGCAACCCCGTATGATAGTATTAACTCTAATTATTTTTCCGTCGACTAGTTCGACATCATAATCATGGTCCTGTGTAGTTGGAACGATATCAATCAGGGAACTAAATGCAGTAGACACAAAACTACTATCGGCACCAGTATCAAATAAGATAGAAGCATAGCTGTTGTTTAGGAGGAATGTACCCGTAACTATATTGGCATCTAGGTTTTTCCCTACATTTCCTACTACATAAGCCCTTGCTATTGCTCCACCGTTCCCAGCTTGGTTTCCACGGTTGTTATTTTTTAACTTAGGGAAATCATTCTTGTAATGCCCCTGAACTCCACATTCAAAACAAGTGACAACCCTTTGATTCACCACGGGGGCTCTCTGGTTGTTAGTAGTAGCAGCTGGACTTCTGCAGTCCTGAGCCAGATGGCCAGTCCTCTTACAGTTGGTGCACTTGGGCGCACACTGCCCATCGTGATGGTAGTTGCATTTAGGGCGTAGAGGTTTCGATCCTCCGTACACTTTCTTCTCCCCAGGCCCAATAGTATAGGCCCTTGCCATATTTTGCCTTTTAAAAGGCTGCTGTTGATTTTGGTTGTTTCTTGAGTTATCATCGAGCTTCTTTTTGTTTTCAGCTTGACGGTCAGCAAAAGTATCAATCTTCTGAATCATTATTTCAGTGGCAAACTCAATTGCATCCCGCATTGTCTTTGGCTTGGAAGCTGATGTGTTATAAAAGCTTTAAATTTACAATTCTAGTTTTATCCGATTTCCAACTAACACACGGGTAAAGTATAAACCCCCGTTTATAGTATAGGTTAAGGGTAAGACCAAGTCGTTCCTCGGGATTGGTTATTCTAAAAAGGTCAATTGTATTACGAAAAGATTTATCTTATAGACTGTCATGATCTAAAGATAATTGATGACATAATTTCAAGATTATAAAAGCAATGTTTATTCAGGAGACAAGAGTAATGGAGGTTAGCTTAGGATGATGATAAATTCATGAAATAAAGTATAATCAAAGGAATGAACGAGTAGCTTATTTAGTAGATTTGTTAGGATTAAAATCCTTCTTAATGCTGCTAGTATTACTGCTGCTCATATCAGAGTTAATGCTGCTTAGTTGTGTTAGTACTGATCAAGAACTACAAAGAAAAAAAATGCTAAGTGTTTACTATTGCTAGTACACAGTTAGTACTGCTAGTACACAGTTAGTACTATTGTGTAAAGTTACTACTGCTAGAGTATATTAGTGCTGCTCAGATACTTAAAAGAAAAACTGCTAAGTAGTTACTACTACTAGTATAAAAGTTACTATTGTTAGTACAAAGTTAATGCTGCTGAAGGAGTTAATGCTGCTAGTGAAGAAGTTAGTACTGCTGATGTGATTTATATGAGTTATTTGTGTAAAAGATATGTATAACTTATTTGTTTAAAAGATTTGATATTCTTAGGAAAGTATTGTAAGCCGTTTAGGACTCATTGGTGTATAAAAGGAGGTCCTAGGGCATATATATTTGACATAGTATATAAGTATCAAAAATAAGTCATTCATAGAATTATCATAGCTTTAAGGTCTTTGTAACCCTAATACTTTGAGAGTATTCGTATTATTAATAATATTGGAGCTTTTGTTTGTTGAATTATATGTTCATATAATTACTGTTTCATTGATAGTTCTTCTTAATATTAAAGATTAGATTCCGCATAATCTTTAATACATTCAAACAAAGTTTCTATTATAGTTGTGTTAGATTTATCTAATATAACTAATCCTTATACAAGCTTAAGGAATTCGATCTATTGAAGTGGGATCAACAAGATTGTCTATTTAACATAATAAAGAATCATTTCGGCCTTTAATCTTAGTTATGAAAAATGCTTTAAGATTGGTTCACGATTGAAAATTGTTAATACAAATAATGTCTAAAAAATGTTATTTATATTTTTTGACCTCTCAATTTTTTGATAATAACAAAATGTAAAAACGTTTACGATAAAAATAAACGTTTATAAATTACTAATCATAAAATTCTATTTCTAAGATTAATCACTTAAGGTATGAATAAACAAATTATTAAACATGATTAGCGATCAAGAAAATATTTTTTCTTAAACCTTACATTTCTACAAAATTGTTTTTATAAAAATATAAAAATAAAATATTTATTCATAAAAGAAATGTTTTATTAAAACATTAAATTTGAAATTAGATTTTCCCCCCAAAATGGAAGGTTCCAAAACAAATAACACCTTCCTCACAAAAAGACAAAAAGAGGAGCGTACTCTACGGTGGCCCCCTTATAGACCTGGCAGCCCCCTTATACATTAGGGACCGCCGCCAGCATAACGACTCTTTTTTGTCTTCTATAAATACTGGGCCACCCCATTTGAAAAACAAAACCTCTTGCCTCGAATTTTCTCAGATCTACTTTTCTCTCTTCTTTCTTTCTTTCTAAAACACATATCTTGATCACTAACATACCTTGATCTTGTTTCAAGTGATTAATTCTTTCTTCCTCCCATCTTCTTCCAATCAAGTGTAAGAGAAGAACAATCATATTCTTCTACAAACGAATTGTTATCAAGTGATCTCTCTCTTCCTCCCCAAGATCACAAATCTTCATTGTATTTACTTTGTGTTATTGTGTAAATTGGATTGTGTATAGATCCAATAGTGTAAATTGTGTATTTGTGTGATTTGGATTATGTGCCAATCTAGTGGTATATATATCTTGTGAGTATATAAAGACTTAGTGAAGTCTTAGATTGGTTCTAGCTAAGATTAGGACTCAACATCTAGCTTAGTGTCAGAAAAGAAAGTAAGCGACGTGTAAACGGTTTTCTCCGCCTAAGGGTGCTTGTTGACATAGTGAAATCTCAAGTGGAGTACTCGGGGAGTGGAGTAGGAACGAAGAGGTGCTTCGTAGCCGAACCACTATAAATCTTGGTGTCTTGGTTATCGTTTCTTTCTCTATCTCTCTATATTGTTATTGTTTACTTAGTTCATTATATTAGATATTTTAGTTGTGATTCATATTGTTGATTGATTGACATACAACTCGAATCTAACAATTTTCTAAGCAAAGTTTTAAAACGACAAATTAACCAGTAAACTATTCAACCCCCCCCCCCTTCTAGTTTCCTACAATTGGTATCAGGAGCAAGGTCACTCAAGATCTTTAAAATATATTGTATTTTAAAGATTGGGTCGATCTATGGATTCCGACAAATATTTAGAAGGGCAGTTTATGCAAAGACCACCACTTTTTGAAAGTGATAGTTTTATTTATTGGAAAAATATATTCGAGACATATGTTAAATAAAAAGATCTAGATCTTTGGCATGTTATTACAAATGGTGATTTTTAACCTATTAATCAAAATCCGGAAACCAAACTTGATGAGGTTGTCCCTTTTGAAAATCAAACCGATGATCTTAAAAGAAGGCTTGCGAAAAACAATGAAGCCAAAATGGTTATTTACAATGCTTTGCCTAGAAAAGAATATGAATGAATTTTCATGCGTAATACGGCAAAAGAAATTTGGAAAACTTTGTTAATCACCCATCAAGGTAATAACCAAGTCAAAGATAATAAGATCGACCTTTTGGTTCAACAATATGAACAATTCGTCATCTCCGAAGACGAATCTATAGATAGTGCATTTGCTAGATTTAATACTATTATCACTAGTCTTAAAGCTCTTGATGAAGGTTATTCTAGTAAGAACTACGTAAGGAAGTTTCTTAGGGCTCTACATCCTAAATGGAGAGCAAAAGTCACGGCGATTGAAGAGTCGAAAGACTTAACATCACTATCTCTTGATGAGCTCATTGGAAACCTCAAAGTCCATGAGATGATCATCAAGAAAGATTCCGAAATAGTCAAAGCAAAAGTTGAAAGGAAATCTCTTGCTTTAAAGGCTAAGAAAGAATCTAGTGATGAAGAGTGTTCGACTTCCGGTAGTGAAGACGAAGAGTACGCCATGGCGGTAAGAGACTTCAAGAAGTTCTTTAAGAGAAGAGGTAGATTCGTAAGACAACCTCGGAACGACAAAAAGACCTTTCAAAGAAGCCGAGACGACAAAAACGGCAAAAGTGAAAGGAAGTGCTTTAGATGCGGAGATCCAAATCATCTTATTGGAGAATGTCCAAAGCCACCGAGAGACAAGAACCAAAGAGCATTTGTTGGAGGTTCTTGGAGCGATAGCGGTGAAGAAGATGATGAAAAGATCCAAGACGAGACATGTCTTGTAGCTCAAGCACCAAATGAGGTATGTTCCGAATCTTCTTACTTTAGTGATGAAAACTCATCAATTGATGATTTAGCTTTAGACAATGAATATGATAAATTGTGCAAAATGAGTTTAAAGATAATCACTAAGAACAAAAGGTTAAAAGCTATTAGAAATAGTCTAGAAAATGAGCTTAGAGAATTAAAAGATAAATTGTCCACACTCGAGAAAAACAAGGGAGTTGATCTCGATTGTGCAAAGTGTCATACACTTAAAATTGAAAATGAAAAGCTCAAAGAAGAATCTACTAGATTAAACAAATTTGAAAATAGTACACATTGCTTGAATGAAATGTTAAGTAATCAAAAACCCTCCGGTGATAAATTAGGTTTAGGGTTTAATTCATTTGAAGCATCATCTAGTGGAACTAAGGAAATAAAATTTGTAAAAGCTCAGAAAAAGACGTCTTCTGATGGAGGTCCCATAAATATTAGCGGCCCCCTTCAAGCGGCCCCCAAAATAAATATGGGACCGCCACCAGCAACTTCTGGTTTTGAGAGAAGTGTGTCTTTCAAAATCTCATTGTTGGTTCTAACCAAAAACACATAATTGTAAACAAAGTCAAAATTCCTGTGGCAAATGACAATGAAGTCAAACAATTTTATAAACCATTGACAAAACCCGGAGTTGGATTTTCAAAAACCAATTTTAGATCAAAAACTCCACCTCCTAGAAGAGTCAATAATAATTATTCTTGCCCTAAAACACCGCAACCAAAAAGACATGTTGGTCGACAAAACCAACCTCGTGGCTTTCACGTAAGTTGAAACAACTTTCCACGTCAAAGTTACATGCCATGGGAAATGTGTCTTCTGTTCTCACACCCCAACCAATTGCATCAAATTCAAGGGTTGTTTGGCACTAACAACTTTGGACCCATGAGATATTGGGGACCAAATGTTTGAGTTATTGTCTTATATAAATAGATATGCCTTGGAGTTGACTTGGAGCCCGACGAATGGATCAAGGATAGTGGATGCTCCAAGCACATGATGGGCAATCGAAAGCTTTTCTCCTCTTACAAGGCATACAATGGAGGTAACGTCATTTTTGGTAGTAATCTTCGCGGTAACATCATTTAAAGTTAATTATTTCTAATGACTTCTCACAAAATATCTAATTAGACATGTTTGATAATTTAAGTAATTTAACTGCTAAGATGTAGAGACGAAATATGTGATAATAATGTAGAGTAACTTTTTCTGAACGTGATAGTGAAATCACTAAGGACGGTAAAGTCATAGGTAGAGATATTAAGAAGAAAGGCTTGTATGTGATGAAATTAAGAAATAAGCCAAAAGACAAAATATGTCTTGCAACGATTGATGAAAACTCCACATTGTGGCATAGAGAGAATTGGGTCCACAAATATCGACTCATTCAATCGTTTAGCTTGCTAAAGAATTATTAGAAACTTACCTAAGCTTAGGTTTGATCAACACTTTTGTGATGCTTGCAAAATTGGCAAACAAGCTCACGTTAGTCATAAAGCTAAGAACATAGTCTCAACGACTAGATGCTTAGAACTTTTCCACATGGATCTTTTTGGTCCATCCGCCGTACGGAGTTACGGAGGAAACCGCTACACCTTAGTCATAGTAGATGACTACTCTAGGTATACTTGGACTAGATTTCTTAAGAATAAAACCGAAGCTTTCGATCAATTCAAAATATTTAGTAAGAAAATCCAAAACCAATTAGGATGTACAATAGTATCAATAAGAACCGACCACGGTAGAGAATTTGATAACGAAGTGCAATTTGGAGAGTTTTGTAATGTCAATGGTATTACTCATAACTTCTCGGCTCCACGCACTCCTCAATCAAATGGCGTGGTTGAAAGGAAAAATAGGACACTTCAGGAAATGAGTAGAACCATGTTGAACGAGCAATCGTTACCACAAAAGTTTTGGTGTAACGCCGTAGATACTTCAACATACATTCTCAACCGAATTCTAATTAGAGCCATCCTAGGAAAAACACTTTATGAAATCCTGAGAGGTAGGAAACCTACTCTTAACTATTTTAGGATGTTTGGAAGCAAGTGCTTCATTTTAAACTCCAAAGAATACCTTACCAAGTTTGACCCAAAGTCAAACGAATGTGTCTTTTTAGGATACTCGCAAAATAGTAAAGCCTATATCATTCTTAATAACACACTAGGAAAATCAAAGAATCACTCAACGTGACATTCGATGAAACTCCTCCACCCTCTAAGACATCACCCTTGGTGGATGATGACTTAGATGAAGAAGAAGCTATTAGGGAAATCAAAAAGAAAAACCTAGAAAATGTTGTTGAGGATGAAACATTAGAGATTGACGAAATAGTCAATATTAAGGAATCTAGGAACCATCCCTTAGAAAATGTTATAGGAAACCTTAACCAATGAACCCTTAGGTCTCAAGCCCAAAACCAAAGTAACTTCTTTTGTTTTATCATTCAAATTAGAACCTAAGAATGTGAATGAAGCCTTATGAGAGTAAAAGTTGATATCTGCGCCATGCAAGAAGAATTAAATCAATTCATTGCTAACGACATTTGGGAGTTAGTTCCACAATCTAAGAATATGACAATTATAGGAACTAAGTGGGTGTTTAGGAATAAGTTAGACGAGAACGGTATTGTTTCTCAAAATAAGGCTAGTTAGTTGTCAATGCTACTCCAGACAAGAGGAGCAACGTTAAGTATGAAACTTATGCACCCGGATGTGCTATACTTGAATCTAGTTAGGATATTATTATTCAATGCTTGCCCTTAGATATTTAAATTATACCAAATGGATGTAAAAAGTGCATTACTGAACGGGTTTAACAGTGTACGAGGTATACTTGGGCACAACCTCCGGGATTCTTGATTTTGAAAAACCGAATCATCTTATATAATTTAAAGAAAGCAATATATGGTCATAAACAAGAACCCACAGCTTGATGATAAAATTAAAAGCTTTTCTTATTAAACATGAATATAAAATTGGGAATGGGTAATATAACACGTCTTTTTTTACTAAGAAAGAAAAAGTTACAAATCTCATCATAGTTCAAATATAATGTCGATGACAATATAGTACTGGGGGGGGGCGTTCAACATAGAAACCGTAGTATATGCCGACTCTGATCATGCGGGAGATTATGTGGACCGAAAAAGCACTAGCGGTATTTGTACGTTCGTGGGATGTTGTTTGACATCTTGGTTCTCGAAGAAACAAACCGCTCTTGCTATATCCACTACCGAAGCCGAATACGTAAGCGCCGGAAAGGCATGTCAACAGGAACTATAGATGAAATAAGCTCTCATCGACTACGACGTACGACGTTCCCATCATGTGCGACAACAAAGGCGCGATTGACCTTAGCAAAAACCCGGTGCAACATTCTCGTACCAAACACATCGAAATACGTCACCACTTTCTTCATGATAATGTCCAGAAAGGACATATCTCAATCGAAAAAGTGTCGTCCACCGACAACATCAACGATATTGTTACTAATCCCCTTAAACGTGAATCGTTTAACTATCTACGTCTTGGTTTAGGAATGATTTCCATAAATCATATTAGTCCACTTCTATTTCTTCTGTCTCAATTCTAGTCCGTGTTCCATTTTGTGTCGTGACAACTTAAATGCTTCATCCGAAGTACTTTAAGCATGTGTAATTCGCGAAATGCAAATTCAAACGTCACTCCTCTTCGCAAATTTTTTGTCAAAATTAAGTTCAAAATCATTGCCTGAGGGCGCCCCCCATATAGGAGGCCCCCAATATATTTGGGACCGCCAGGTAAATACGGGACCGCCATCAGCAAGACACAAAACGGGACACTTAACTAAAAAATTTCAAAACTAAAAAACAAACACCCCCTTACTTGCTGCCATTGACGAACTCGAACCAAAACCTACCAAAACTCAAAATCAACCATTAAAACTTCAATTGGAGATCAAATCAACAGTAATAATCATTCCTAATATGACAAAGATCATCAATTGTAAGTTATTTCATCTATTTTCTTTTAATTTGAGTCTAGGGTTCATGATGAACACCAAAAATTAAAATTAGGGATTTTTAATTTTTCTTTCAACTTTGTGCAATTAAGAGTTCTAGGATACAATGTATAACTAATATGCTTCCCGTAGACATAGGATTTGCATACATTAGTAAGATTAAACAAAAAAAATTGATTTTGAACCAAAACCCCAATTTTATTTTCAAATCACTCACGTTAGGAACACAATAAAATTGTTGTTATGCATTGTCAATACAACCTAAAAACGTTTTCAAACACATGCATAATGATCTCATAAACAAATTTCGAGATACATAATTCATATGTATTTTTCGACTTGTTTGGTTGAGCAAAATCAAACTAAGGAGCGTTTGGATTAACTCTTAGGATGTTATACTTAGGTCGAGTTAATCGTTACTCCACATTTGTTGCATATAGGCACACACTAGGCACGAACTCAAAACATCAATACATGTACTCACTAGAAATCTTTCTCAAGTTTCGGTTTTACTAAAAATTACGACTATCTTTCTTAGGTAAAATGGAGTTCGAAGATGAACTACGTTACACAAAATCATACATCCCAAAGATTTCGAATGATTCCTACATACCTAACTACTTGAAACCTATCATTCAAAATTTAGAATGCAGAGCTATTCACGAAGGTCGTCTTGTTAAACCCGAATCAACCAAATACGACAACATCAAAACAATGTTTAAAGCCATCAAACTCACTAAAATATATAACCTACATGAAGCCATTTGTCCTAGATTTCTACTTGAATTTATCTCATCCATGGAAATAATCCATGAAAAGAATCAAAACACTTTTGTCAAATTTTCGGCATTAAAAGGAGTCTTCAGATACTCATTTGAATCATTTGCGTCAATTCTCTCTATTCCATTTCATGGTCAATGTTCTTACTCCGAAGACTCATCTCTTGACTCTTTGAGAATGAATCAAAACTCTTTCATACCCTTTGAAACCAATGTCCCAACTCCAAAAGAAATAATTCAATCCTTAACAATATCTGGACAAACCATCTTTCCAAACAAAATTCTCAAAGAAGAACTTCGTGTTGAACTAAGATCTTGGAATGAAATCATTCAAGAAAATGCTTTTGGTAATCAAAATGACTCACCTTTTCTTCCTGCATCATCATGTCACATGATGTATTGCATCTTAACTAGCACTCCATTCAACTTTGCATACTTTCTAATTAAAAGAATCTTTGTTTCATTTTGTCGAATTTGAGTGTCTTCTTGAAATCAATGAACAAGTTTGTCCTCGTTTTATTCTCGAGTTTTATAGTCAATATCGTTTGAGTTATTCCGATGAAGGTTAAATGTTTTTCGAATTTGTAATTCAAAATCAACTGTTCACCTACTCTCTTGAAAAATTTGCTCAAATTCTTGACGTTCCCTGTGAAGGAGCATGTGTCTTTACCGATAGGTGGAGACTTGATGAGTTGGTATATGGTATCCCTTCGGATGGTCCATATCAAACCAATCCTCCTTCCATCGAGGACATCATTTCGTCTATTCTAATTAATCGAGAAGGTCAAGTCCGTCGTATCTGTCATGAGGAGGAGATTGATGTTCTTGATTATCAAATTATCACTCGTGAAATCATACCAACTTTGAAACCTTTAGAGGAAATCATCCGGGAAAACGTCTTTTGTCTGGGGGGTAATCGGGATCATGTTCCCGCGTGTCTTTGTTTTATGCTCTACTGTGTCGTACACTCCGAAAGATTCAATCTTGCCTATTTCATGGCAAAACGAATGGAGTGGGTCACTAAGCAAGCTAGATTAATTCTACCCTATGGTATGCTATTAACTCGCTTGTTTAAATTCATCATGAATGAATATCCCGAGTTGTACAACGAGTCTTATGTCTTGTACGATCGTGTCATGAATCCTCTTGCCGCTCAACTAGAGCGAAAACCAAGAAGGGATCGTGGCACGAGAAGAGGTCGTCATTCCACTTCTTCGTCTTCCGCCTTCGATCAACCATCCTCATCTCATCTCAACGATGATAATGACGATGGGAATGATGAAGGGACCTCACGTGTAAGCACTCCTTCCCCCATTCGTTATGTCAATTCCCTAACCGATCAAGTTCCTCAAGTTTTTCAAAACCCACCTAACATTGACTCTCATCTTGAACATTTTTACACCCGCCAAACCGAAATCATCAACCGTCAAGTACAACTACGAGATGAGCATCGTGGTGGAGTAAGGTCAATCGGAAAAAGTCTTAGAAGGTTGTAGAGGAACATAAAGAAGTAAGCAATGAGGAAAATTGCTTTAAGATATTATTATATATACTATTAATAATCTACTATGCTTAGATATTTGATCTTATGCCATTTGCTAGAAACTTAGTACGGGCAACATCACTTGCCTTGGATGATTATTTGATTTTATCATCCTAAACCTATGCTTGCATGCACCCTAATACGCGTTGGTTATGTTCAATGTATTATGCATGCTTATGAACTTGTCAATTTGTATGCTTTCTTGAATTGAATTTAGAATGCTTAGTCCTACATGTTTGATTGTTATGGCTTAGATGATTCATGATGAAATAGAATTGACTACAAAAATACAAAAATGTTTTCGTATAGGTTTTACAGAAAAACTAGAAAAATTCCCTCACTCCAGAAAACGGCCCCCTTAAATACTGGGCGGCCCCCCAATATATTTGGGACCGCCGGGTATTTATGGGACCGCCGTCAAAGGTCACGGATTTCTTTATTGTGACATCCTGAATTTCTGTGCAGTTGACCACTATCCCATCTAGGCCTAGCTGATTTCTGATTTTTGATAAACATTTTTTGGAATCTAAAACTTTAAACCTCATGCCTTACCTCTTGAATCTACTTCTTCCACCTTAAATCACGAACTCTTCTTATTCCTCTCATCTTCATCTTCCTCAACCAAAATCTACCATGAATTCCACAAATGCTTCTTCTTCAAACCCTTCCAAGAAAATCAAACTAACCATAATCCCTCCTAGACAACTATTTGTCAACATCTCTAGTGATGAAGAAATCACCACTACACCTTCTCCTACCACCACTTCTTCATCTCCAACTCCTCCAAATGCACCATCCAAAACTCCATCCACAAATCAAACCTCCTTAAGCCAAGATAATACATCTTCTTCTTTTCAATCAAAACTTCAAATTTCACCTCCATCCTCAAATGAACCAACCTCTCCTCAACCTTTGAACCCTTTGCTTGAGAACATATTGGATGTCCCTCCTAGACCTTTAAACCCTCAACCACTTCAAAGCCTTCCTTCTTTGGATATCACTCTATCATTATCACCAATCACACCTCTTGAAAATCTCTCAAGTCCACCTTCACCATCACCACCACCACCTCAACCTCCTATCATGGGGCATCCACTCTACTACAACTATCATGACTATCATGGATCAACTTGTATTTGTTGTTTCCACAACCGTAACCTCTACTTAAACCTTCGAGATGAAATGAACATTATGTTTGCTCATCTCGAGTATCTTCTAACCACCGCCTTCACAACCCATTTTCCACCTCCACCATAGACCTTTTTCAAATGGCTTAATAATGGAAAATCCAAAGACATTTTTGTTTAAAAAGTCATTCTCTATGCATCATGAATCATTTAAGACTTATGAAGTATTATGTCTCTTTATCTTGTATTAGCTCTAGTTTTATTTTGCATGAATGTATTAGTTGGTTGTGCTAATGTATGAGTTTCTTGTTGGTGGAATGAAACTCTTCTTTTGTTAATTTACATACAATGTGTTAACTTGAAAGATATTTGTCATGCTATGTTGGTTTGCACTTGTATTTCTAACCTTGTTATGTAGCAAACAAACTATCGTAAGATCGATCCCTTGGTGCCCCGAACAAGGGGGAGCATACATCAAGGGGGAGTCTTTAATCGTCGATTTCTTTCTCTCTACTACAACTCGACGATCAACCTTTTTGGATTCGACAAAAAGGGGGAGAAATAGAATTTAACTCATTAATAATTTATAAACTTCCAATTTTATACTAAATGAGTTTATGTTTTGTCATCATCAAAAAGGGGGAGATTGTTAATACAAATAATGTCTAAAAACGTTATTTATATTTTTCGACCTCTCGATGTTTTGATAATAACAAAATGTGAAAACGTTTACGATAAAATTAAACGTTTATAAATTACTAATCGTAAAATTCCATTTCTAAGATTAATCACTTAAGGTATGGATAAACAAATCATTAAACATGATTAGTGATCAAGAAAATAATTTTTGTCCTAAACCTTACATTTTTACAAAAGTGTTTTTTACAAAAATATAAACACAAAATAATTATTTATAAAAGAAATGTTTTATTAAATTAATTAATTTGAAATCAGATTTTCCCCCCAAAATGAAAGGTTCTAAAACAGATAACACATTCCCCATAAAAAGACAAAAAGGGGAGCGTAGTCTACGACGACCCCCTTATAGGCCTGGCGGCCCCCTTATATATTAGGGACCGCCGGGACCGCCGCCAGTATTTTGGTCGATTGTATCATTCAACGATTTGAGGTGTTTGAGCTGTATTGTATTGATGCCGCACTTGTCCCAAGTGTTTTTGAGTCATTTTCGCGTAATTACCACACAACCATAATATGAGATAAAGCGTTGATAACGAGATAAAGTCTTGGTAATAAGACGATAGTTTTTGTAATGAATTATAGGTTTGAGATAACGAGTTCGGAATGATATAAATTAGAAATAGGATTTTGGGATAAAAATGAGGATTTTGCGTGAGTTAAGGTGAACACTTGTACAATAAGATAATTTTGTACGAGTATTGATATAGTGAGTATATCTTAGGTTGTTGCTGGGTATATTGTGCGCTTGCGTAGAGATTGATTGTGTTCTGCCTTAGTTGAGATTGTGTGGTTGCTTTTGATTGCTAATTGAGGTGAGTTCTCATAGCCCTACTTTTTACTGTTTTTTCGTTGGTGGAAAATGATACTCAAATGTGTTTTGAAATGTTTTGAATTGATATCTGTGAAATGTGGTTTTGTTTTTGGGATAATATATGTGCTTATGACTGCTATGTGAATATTATGCATGATTGTTTGGATCTGATGGCTACGCCTACTCCGTGTTGTGAGATTATTAGATCGGATGGGTACGTCTACCCAGTATTTGTGTGATTATTGGAGCGGATGGGTACTCCTACCCAAGTTTGTGTGAGGTCCTGTCCTAATATTAGTGCTCCAGCTGGTAGGCCCTTTAGGTGCGTAAGTGACATATGGTGATTGACTAGCGAGGATGCTATGTCTTGGATTGTTTACATATATTCACTGTCATATAGCACTATTTTCCACTGTTGAAATATTAGCACAACTTTTGGGTTTAAGGTCAAACCTACGAACCTACCAACATTATTGTTGACGTTTTCGAGTATTATTTTTAGGTGTGTCAAATCAAAGGTATGTGAATGGTATTGGAAGAGAAAGTATGTAACCCAAGGGGACTAGGTCGAGATGGTCGTGTTTTTTTGTATTATGTCATGTTTTTAACTTGTCAAGTTTCTGTAAACTCAAGTTTTATGGATGTAAATTATAAAGTGTATGATCTTGTATCTTGTGCGATGAATGGTATCGTCGCATCCCGTGTTTCCGCCACTGACGGGGTGTGACAGATTGGTATCAGAGCCAAGGTTATAGAGAATGCTGGTTTTTATAAAATAAAAAGCGCAACTATAACCAAAGAGTGAAGTCTATTTTTAGTAAAACCTCGAACATGGTGAAAGTCAAATAGCCCAAGCAGTTCATGGTATTATTCCTAAATTACGCATAGCCTGATAAACTAGGCTTAATTTAAGAAGGACTATGAAATGATGGAGTTTCTTTTCTAAAGTTATGTTAGAGGAGGGAAGGGATGTGTGAGTAATGTGACCACTTAAAAATGATAGGATTTAAAGTGATGAGAACACTTGCGAGTGTTGAGATTGAGATTATGTTGATTTTAGGATTGTCATGCCGCCTTAGTAGTAGTGTGCGATGCCTTGAGGGTGGAAGTAAAATTGTCTCGGATAGCGATAATTGATTGATTGATAATTAGCCATGCTTGCCTTAGTGTAGTGCGTGTTGCCTTGAGAAAATTTTACGGATAGTCGTAGGTAGTGACATGATTTGGGAATATGCTTTTATGGATTATGTGTTTTATGTGGTGACCAGTTGTGCCTGTTCGATATCGAACCTGGTCGGTGATTATTGTTACTGTTCTTTCCGATATAGTTAATATATATATATATATATATATATATATATATATATATATATATATATATATACGGTTACAAACGTCTAATTTCAAACGCTATAATGATTTGTATATGTAAGCATAATGATGCTGATAATTTTGATAATAATATTTTATACTTACTCTTTTATCGTGTTATCATAGGATGTCTACCCTAGTGTTTGTTGACCCAGAGAGTTCCACCCAGGCTGACGGAGCTCAGAGCTCTCGAGTGCCCGTGCCACTTCCTGAGGATCCCTATGCGGCCATTAGGCAGGCTTATTTGGATGACACGGACACTGAGTCCAAGCCTTTCGAGGACCTCATTAATACTGAGACACCTGAGTTACCCCTTACTATAACACCACCTATATCACTATTTTAGAGTACCTCACCCGTTTTGGTTCCCATTCTCTGCAGGACCGCATGTATGGCTGTGCGCGCTCCACATGCGATGTCATCGGGCCTCTCTGCTAGTATGGCAGAGGTGGCAGCTATGTCTGAGTCCGCGTTCCGTAAGAGGTTTCGGTCCTCTTACGAGAGTTCACTATCTGTGTCACCACCAGACCTTCCTTCACGAAAGCGTTATCGAGGTACGTCTGAGTTAGTAGAGGATAGTGAGGAGGAGGATGATGAGGAGAATGATGAGATAGAGGAGAGTATGGATTTTGACAGTTTGAGTGAGGACGCAGAGGACGAGGGTCCTACGATCCTGCTGTGAAGGACGAGGGTCTTATTGCAAGGGTCGAGGGCCCAGCTATAGATGATGGGAGTTATGGCTTAGATAGTAAGAGTCATGGTATGAATGATGAGAGTCGTGGTTTAGACGACAAGGGTCATAGTGTAGAGAGTGATGGTCTTGATTTAGAGGAGGATGAGGAGGCTGTACCTGGGGGTCAGTGTAACAATCCGTTATTTCAAGTCATTTCCTGACTCAATTATTACCATTATATTCTTTTAGAGTTTTACGCGTTCGCTTTTAATTATTATCGTATAGTTAAATCGCGAAAACTAAAAATCAACATTCAACGTAAACAGGCACCAAACGATTAAAAGTTTACGTCAAGCAAGTGTTATATAATTATTAAGAGTATAATTTATAACTTTTCATATTTTATTTTTATTGGTTACATAAAGCGTCTACGTTTCGCAATAAATTACATTTAGGCATACCTAGAAGCACCTATACCTATCTATACTCAAACAAATACCTACTATTATACCCAATATACAAAAATTAACTCATTTACTCTCAAAATAAGTCATATGGCCGGATATAACTTGAGGTTACCTAATAAAATCCTTAAACCCACTAGTATAACACTTTCCTAGTCAAACCTTACACACAAGTACATTTTAATCCCATGTATCTAGAAATTGGCACATCATAGTACCTTGGTACCAATCTTAGCCGTCCCGTGTTCATAGATAGGAGGAGAGCTCTTTCAAGTCTTACACAACTTGTCCTAATACCACTTCTCATCCATGGTATAGTTTAAGGTTGTTTAAATACTCCTTATGACTATAAAAGGAAGGTCTTAGATGAACAAGTATTCTCTTACTATTTCCAAGCAAATAAGACACTCACAACTCTCTCTATATACCTCCTAGGCCATCGCTCACTATAATTTAATTAGGGTTTCATATAGGTTTTGGTTCTAGTAAGATACAAGGGTTCAAGCATTACTAGTAAGGATATCTAAGGTGATTGGGTTTGATTTAGAAGCTTAGGTTGTGATTTAGCAAGGGTTGTAAGCAAGAAGAAAGTTAGTGTTTTCATTAGGGTTTTGATCTTGGGTTTACTTTATTGGGTTTAAGCTTAAGTGTAAGCTTGCGTTCTTGATCCTACTTCACTTCTATAAGGTCTATTTAAAGTTTAACATTTCTATTCATTCGTTTAATTATGTGTACATGCTTGTTATATATGTTAAACACGACCTAGGTTTATTTTTATGATTTATGGAATATTACAAAGCTATATATGGTTCGAATTTTATATGTATATTGATGAAATAATACTTAAAATGGAAGTACACACTTAATATAAGTACTAATTGGTTTATATGTTTAGTTTTTAAATTAACTTGTGTTGAAAGTTTTATTCATAAAGTTTATGTACAAATATTATGAGGACACTTTATCTTGGTCATAAAATGATGGACAATAATTAGTGGACTTAAAAATATACTAATAACATTATATTAGTGATATTAGAGGATTTGTAATATTTAAAACATGTTAAAGTTTATAAACCTATTTAATTTGAATGACAAACCTAATTGATGATTTTGATATTATTTACCTGAAAGATGATTTTTCAAACCTAATTGATGATTTTGATATCATTTACATGAAGGATGATTTTACAAACCTAATCGATGATTTTGATATTATTTACTTGAAAGATGATTTTTCAAACCTAATTGATGATTTTGATATCATATACCCGAAGGATGATTTTACAAACCTAATCGATGATTTTAATGTTATATACATGAAAGGTGATTTTACAAACCTAATCAATGATTTTGACATTATATGCCTGAAAGATGATTTTTCAAACCTAACTGATGATTTTGATATCATTTACCTTAAATATGATATTACAAGCCTAATCGATGATTCTCATATTATTTACCTTTTTATTTTTAATACAAATACTTAGACATTGATTTAACAAATACGATTTAAATATCCCGACACGATTCACTTACTTGATTTAGATTATCAATCATTCACTGACGGTGAGTTCATAGCCTCGCTTTTATACTATTACATTAATTTACAACTCTGGGGTGAGAAACATGCATTGTTTTACGATTGGACGCAAGTACACTTTTACACAAATTACGAGTTTGCCTAAGCAGCTATAACCCACTATGCCCATGAATCATGAACTGTTAATTACTAGATTGTAAGCGTGAATGTTATGAATATATCTATTTAGGATTGACATCCCTGTTCGGGTGAGTAGCCCTCACTGTGCCGGTTTTCCGGACAACGAATGTATACCATGTTGGAACAATTTGGATGTTGCGGTTTGACATCTACACGGGCACCTTATTTGCATTAATTTGCATACATATATGTCGAGCCTCAGTGTCATGAGCTTAGTGCATTTCGTAATCACTTTTATGATATTGTATTCGTTACTTGTCATACACTTAGAAATCTTGCAGTCCTACTTTATACTTACTTAAACCTGTGAATTCACCAACTTTATGTTGACGTTTTAAAGCATGTTTTTCTTAGGTCAATAAGGTACGAGAAACAAGGATACATTGGTGGTCACCATTTTAGAGTCATTACATTAAGGATTTGGGTTCATTACATTTTAGGAATAACTGTTATGTCTTAAAATCTTTACAATTTCATGGATAAACAATTTAAGCTTCAGGATTTTGTAACACACAAGTTTATTTAATCAAATGTATCATTTTTAAATGACTCATATAGAGGTCGTTCTCATATCTTGTGCTATTGATCTATGAAGTAACACTCTCAGACCCATATTTCGCTGCGACCCATTTTTGGGGTGTTATGGGGGTGTTACAGATTGGTATCAGAGCCAAGGTTATAGAGAACTAGGTTGCATATTTTACCTAGATTATAACTGTTTTCACAAACATTGCATTACATCAAACTTTTTCATGTGCATACACACTATTTGTCTACTTGCTTACTTGCTTACGTGACTTATATATATATATATATATATATATATATATATATATATATATATATATATATATATATATATATATATATATACTAACCCTACTTTGTGTATATTTTACATTTATTTATATAAGAGTTATTATATAAATACTAAAACATTTCTTAAGACAAAGTATACTACAAACTCATATGGCCTATACATTATCTAAGCATCAAGTTATCAAATACGATATTTTACCACCATTCATTTATATCATGAGTACATATTCATTTTTTTCATACATCATCTCGCAACATTTCATCCTTGAGGCACGACTTAGATAATTAAACAAATCTTACTGTTTTTACTCCTCTAATTTTGAAGAACGATGACAACTGCAAACCAAGGGATGAACATTGAGGAAATTGAGCAGATTGTAGCCAAGCGAGTGGCTAATGCAATCAAGGCTATTGCTATTTATGAGAAAAAAACCAGCATGGCTCGTGAGGCAATGAGCCAGACCAAACGGCAGGGAGATAAGGTAATAAAAAATGCTAGCAACAAGAGGAAGTGGGAATGTGACCACAATGGAAGCTCTAACCAACAACAAAACAAAGAGCATAAGGTGTTTAGAGCACACACTGCTAGGCCAAGCAACAAGAAGGAATATACTGGAACTCTACCTCTGTGCAACAAGTGCAAGATGCACCACAATAGGTCGTGCACTGTAAAGTGCGGAAATTACAAGAAGGTTGGTCACATAACCCGAGATTGTAAGAACCCTACTGCTGATAAGAATCAACAAATTCTCACATGTTATGAGTGTGGAAGTCTGGGACATTACAGGAGTAATTGTCCAAAATTAAAGTTTCGAAACAGTGTAGACAAGTACTGGAAAGGAAAAGCTCGTGGAGACTCTAGCGTCACGACATTTAATGTTAATGTGTAAGGAGAGACCTTTTCGTATTACCTAATGAAACCTAAGAGGAATTTTTTCCCCTGGACTCTAATTCCTTTAAGAATCCTCATTGTACTTTCCTTTAAATTCCTTTTAAACTGTACGAATGATTTCAAATTATCTATCAAATTAATGTATTATGAAAATGTCAATTGCATCTCAATTTTCTATAAGCCAATTACTAAAACATTATAACTTTATAAAACATTTCACTGCCACATGATAAACTATTTTACTATCGTTGACAAACTATTGTACCATCTTTCAATAAACTAACATTTTATAAACTATTCATAATTATTTCACGAATACCTTATGAATTACCTTTTTGATGTCTTATTTACTATTTTGCAATCATCTTGAAAACTACATTACTATCACTTTATGAATTATCTTGTTCTTACCTTATGAAACCATTTTTTTCATCACATAAACTATTCTATTGTCACCCTATGAGTCATTTAGCTATTGTCATGTAAACCATTTTACGATTTCTCGCAAACCATTTTATTTTCATCCTATCAACAACCTTACAGCCACCTTGTGAATTATTTTGTCATATTATAAAACTCCTCGATATTTCTTTATACATAACACAATTTTGACGAAAATGAGCATCGTATCGTTAGCCCTCAGATATACATAGCCTGATCACCTATGTATAATTCAGGAAGGACCATGCCATGCTAAGAGTAGTCACCTTAAAACTCTTGTCAAAATTCATAATTTCTACTGATATTCTTGAAGAACAAAATTTTGGTGTGCGTACCCATAAGAAGTATTTATCACAAGGAATCAAGCTAATAATCATAATAACTAGGTAGACCTTTACTCCATCTTACTACGAAGTTGACATCATCTTATACCAAATCCTAAGCCGAAAAGCCGAGACACATCACTAGTCGCCCTAGGACAATTCACTATCAAATTTGCTCGTCATTAGAGAATTTACTAAATCATGCATTCAACATCGAACTGATGCCCATAGAACTTGGTAGTTTTGATGTTATAATTGGTATAGATTGGTTGTTAATGTATCATGCCATGATAGTTTGTGCCGAGAAGATCGTTCGTATTCCCTGGGAAATGAAACATTAATTGTACGTGGTGACAGAAGCGACGAACACAAATCCCGATTAAACATCATCTCGTGTACCGAAACCCAAAAGTACTTGCTAAAAGGATGCCATGTCTTTTTGGCACATGTTACCACAAAGGAGGCCGAAGACAAGTCGGAGGGGAAGCGACTTGAAGACGTACCAATTGTTTGAGATTTTCCGAAAGTATTTCCCAAGGACTTGCCGGGTATTCCATCAGCCCGCCAATTGGAATTTCAAATCGATTTGATACCTGGTGTTGAACCTGTGGCACGAGCACCTTATCGATTAGCTCCGTCCGAGATGAAAGAATTATCGAACCAACTGAAAGAACTTTCTGACCAAGGCTTTATAAGACCCGGTTCCTCACCTTGGGGAGCTTCGGTCTTGTTTGTCAAGAAGAAGGATGGATCATTCTGGATGTGTATTGATTACCGGGAATTGAATAAGCTGACAATGAAGAACCGTTATCCGCTTCCAAGGATTGATGACTTGTTCGATCAACTACAAAGGTTGAGTGTCTACTCGAAGATCGACCTAAGATCGGGCTATCACCAACTAAGGGTTCGGGAAGAATACATTTCGAAGACCGCGTTTAGAACCCGATATGGACATTATGAATTTCAAGTTATGCTATTTGGTTTGACTAACGCACCTGCGGTATTTATAGATGTCATGAATCGGGTGTGCAAATCATATTTGGATAAATTCATGATTATCTTTACTGATGATATTCTGATCTATTTGAAGGACAAGCAAGAGCACGAAGAACATCTTAAGTTAATCTTGGAGTTGCTTAAGAAGGAGCAGTCATATGCCAAATTCTCTAAATGCGAATTTTGGATTCCTAAAGTACAGTTCCTTGGTCACATAATTGACAGTCAGGGTATTCACGTGGACCCGGCCAAGATCAAATCCATTAAAGATTAGGCGTCTCCTAAAGACTGCAATGAAGATTCATCAATTTTTAGGTCTTGCCAGTTACTATCAAAGATTCATCAAAGGATTTTCGAAGATCGCCATATCAATGACCAAGCTAACCCAAGGAAGGTCAAGTTTAAGTGTGGTGACAAACAAGAAGAAGATTTCTAACTATTGAAGGAGAAGTTATCCAATGCACCTATCTTAGCTTTGCCTGAAGGAAGCGAAGACTTTATTGTTTACTGTGATGCTTCGATTAAAGGTTTGGGCGCTGTGCTATGCAAAGAGAAAAGGTGATTACTTATGCATCATGACAAATGAAAATCCACAAGAAGTTGGAACCGCGTACGGACGGAACATTGTGTTTGAATAATAAAAGTTGGTTGCCGTGCTATGGTGATCTAAGGACTCTGATTATGCATGAGTCTCACAAGTCAAAATATTATGTTCATCCGGGTTCTGATAAAATGTACCAAGACATGAAGCAATTATACTGCTGGCCTAACATAAAAGCCGACATTGCCACCTATGTTAGCAAGTGTTTGACGTATTTAAAGGTCAAAGCTGAACACCAAAAACCATCTGGTTTGTTAGTGCAACCAAAGATTCCTCAATGGAAGTGGGACAATATCACTATGTATTTTGTCACCAAGCTCCTAAAGATGTTAAGTGGATCTGATACCATATGGGTAATTATAAACCGACTTACCAAGTCTGCACACTTTTTACCGATGAGAAAAAATGACCCTATGGACAAACTAGCAAGATTGTACTTGAAAGAAGTAGTCACGAGACATAGAATACCTGTCTCAATCATTTGTGACCGTGACGGTAGGTTTACGTTAAATTTCTGGAGGTCATTTTAGAAGGCTTTGGGTACCCGTTTGGATATGAGTACGACATACCATCCGAAGACCGATGGACAAAGCAAAAGAACCATTCAGACACTAGAAGATATGTTACGCGCTTGCGTGATAGACTTTGAGAATGGTTGGGAAAGACACTTACCGCTGATCGAATTTTCATACAACAATAGTTATCATGCTAGTATTAAAGCTGCCCCATTCGAGGCACATTATGGTCGATAGTGTCAATCACCTGTTTGTTGGGCCGAGGTCGGAGATGCTCAGCTCACCGGTCTAGAACTTATTCATGAGACAACCGAGAAGATTGTCCAAATCAAGCAAAGAATTTAAGCTGCTCATGATCGCCAAAAGAGTTATGCCAATGTGAGGCGTAAGCCTTTAGAATTTCAAGTTGGTGACCGAGTTATGTTAAAGGTATCTCCTTGGAAAGGGGTTATACGTTTTTACAAACGGGGGAAGTTAAACCCGAGATATATTAGATCTTTCAAGGTGTTAGCGAAAGTGGCAACCGTTGCTTACAGACTTGAACTCCCTCAACAGTTAAGTAGGGTTCATAGCACGTTTAATGTATCCAATCTAAAGAAGTGTTTATCCGACGAACAGTTGGCAATCTCGTTGGATGAAATACATATTGATGATAAACTCCTCTTCGTTGAAGAACCAGTGAGAATTATGGATCGTGAAGTGAAGAAGTTAACGCAAAGTCGTATCCCCATCATCAAAGTTCGATGGAACTCTAGGAGAGGTCCTGAGTTCACATGGGAACGTGAAGATCAATTCCGAAAGAAGTATCTGCAACTCTTCGCAAAAACCACACCCTCAATAAGTGCCGCATCTTGAGCCTTGCGGACAAGGCTCCTTTAACGGGGGAAGACTGTAACAATCCGTTATTTTAGGTCATTTCCTGACTCAATTATTACCATTATTTATTTTTAGAGATTTACACGTTCGCTTTTAATTATTATCGTATAGTTAAATCGCGTAAACTAAAAATCAACATTCAACGTAAACGGGCACCAAACGAATAAAAGTTTACGTCAAGCAAGTGTTATATAATTATTAAGAGTATAATTTATAACTTTTCATATTTTATTTTTATTGGTTACGTAAAGCGTCTGTAAGTAGTGGTAAACTAGAGTATGAGTCGTATTGTGTAGGACATATACCCCATAGGGTTAGTCCCATTGGTTGAATAATCGGAAAGATTTGGCAATGCCAATTCTGATAGATTTGTTGTCACGTCGAGGACAGGATCGTATCTTGACACCCGACTGAGGCAGTGAGACCTAAAAATTAAGGAATTGTAGAGAGACTTAGTTTTTAGAGGGATCGTAAGAAACCTCGCTTGAAAAGACTAAATCCTAGTGATCGATGTGATTTTGTAAGGAATGGAATTTCCTGTTAGTGTTGTGAATTAATGATATGGGTTGAATTTCGAGGCGAAATTCCTTTAAGGGGGTGAGACTGTGATAACCGGTAATATTTCCAGGGTTAAGTATTATAAAAAATTATAGTTTTGTATTTTGAAGTCTTTTGATCTTGTCAATTTTCTTGATGAAAGCTGAAAAGTTGACTTCTGTTGGGTATTTTGTGTAAAAGCTGTTTCGGTTTAACTGGGAATTTGGTGAAGTTTTGAGTTCGTAAATGAATCATTTATGATCTGTTTTTCTGTTTTAGAGTGGTTTTGAGGTTTTCTGTGCTTTCCGAGAAGTCCTCCCGGGTTTAGCAAAAAATCATCACACAACGCTTACCGGCACGACAGTTTATTTAAGTGTGGAGATTAATAAAGTTTGGAATGTGTTAATGGGTTTATTTAATTTATAAAATCATAATAATGAAATAATGTTGACTTAAATCATAAATCGTGAGTGGGATAATTGAAAGTTATCAGAAAAATGGTGGTTTTCGTGAATTTCGGTAAAAGACTATAAAAGTCGTAAAAAGGTAAAATTTTGGGTGAATATAAGTTTTCAAGCTATATTTTTTGATTTGAAGTGTTTTTAAATGGATGAGCAAGGTTCGGTTGAGTTTTGTCAAAAATTTATGTTTTCGGTCCGGAGTCGGCCGATAACGGCTCAAAATGGATTTTTGTAGCAATCTAATGTAATAAGCGTCGTGTGAATAATCCAGGTTTGTGGAAAAATGAATTTAAACGCAATAGAAATGATAACTAAGTTTGGTTGACATTTTAAATAGATGAAATTTGAGTTTTTAAGTTATCCCGACACAAAAAGAAAGACCCAAGACCCTCCCTATGATCCAATCGGTCAAAGAAGTCAAGAGGAGACCAAATGACTATTTTTAAGCAAGCATGTCTTGTATAGTACCCATTTTATTCCACCACCTCAAGCATTTTTGGTTCATGCACTATTTTGAAAATCAAAAACACAAAAAAATCTCTCCTTTTCTCTCTCTAAAATCTGGACGAATCCAAGGAAGAAGAACAAGATTTTGAAGATTTTCACAAGAACACGGGTTAAGAATAGTTAGTGGGTTGATAGTTAGTAGACGCGGGTTATATAAAAGGTGTACAAATTCGTTTCTTCCGCGTTAAAACCGAACCAAGGTTATCTAAACATGTAAGTTTTCTAAACTTTGCTAAAAGTTGTACTTTTGTGGTTATTAAGGTGTTAATAAGCTAGTTGTACAAGTTGATCGTCGTAAAATCAAATCTTGAGCGCGAAAATGTGTAAAAAGGGTGTTTGTTTGCGTCGGCTTATAAAAGAAGGAAAGAAAATATTTTGAGTTTAAATAAAATGGTTATTGTGGTAATTTTTTTCATTTCACAAAAATGCTTGTAATGGCTTATTTGGAGGTTTTGCATATTCAATAAGCTAAGTTATAGCTTATTCGAACTTTGTGACTTTCTGTGTGGGCTCGGCCACCAATTCCTACTAGTACGTTTTCAACTATTCCTTTTAGATATTTCATAGTCCTGTCTGCTAATTCTACTGTCAACCTAGTGTGAGCTAATTTGCCTAATCCTAAGTTAAGGTAAGTCAATAGAGGCATTACACTAACGCTAGCTCCTAAGTCAACAAGGGCATTATCAAAACGAACATTATTAATATAGCAAGGTAAAGTGAAACTCCCTAGGTCTTTCTCCTTTCGCGGTATGGTGTTATTGATATGTGAAGCTCCATAAGCTTCCATGAATTTTGGTCCATAGATCCCCGCTTCTTCTTCACAGTAATGATTATCCAAATGACTTGGAAAAGGAACTGTCGTTTGTCTTGACTTGTACAACAATTTACTGTTCTGTCCAGTGGATACAACGTATTGGGATGATCCAATATGGTGTATCAAGTATGAATCAGATTCAATAATGGTTGAAATCGACTTGACTTGGTCTCTCAGGTTCATTTTAGTTGAGCTTGGTAGGCTTCCAAATCCTCTTTCCTGTAGTACCTTGCTCATTTGCTCGATTTGAATTTCTAAAGTTTTGATTGATTCAGCATCTGTCGTTGCTCGGATTTCCTTGATCAAATTGGAATTTTCTTCGTGTCTCTTTGCTGATTAACTCATGAATTTGCTCAGGGTGTCTTCCTTAGATTGCCTTCGCTCTTGGTACGAAAGATTTGCGTTGTTCCTTTGATAGTACCCTAGAGCTGTTGCTCTATATCTCCCACCTTGAAAAGGTCCATGATTCGTTCAATAATATATATATATATATATATATATATATATATATATATATATATATATATATATATATATATATAATAACAAACTATCAACCAATTGCCTTTGCCCAAGGATTGGTTAAGAGTTCACAAAAATAAAATATATATGTCCGGAAGTTTGATTTCCCGGGTCGTTATGTCCCAACGAGGCTTGAATGGAAAATCAAATGACGAGTTGATAATTGATGCTTGAATGGAACGATGATTGATTGGATTTTTCTATTACTATGATTAAAAATGCAAAAAACGAATAAATTAAACCTAAAAACGAAAGCTATAACGCTTAAATCCTAAAACTGAACGGAAAACGATGGTCAAAAACCTAAATTTTGCAATTTTAACCCTAGAACAATTTTTAAACTAAAAATAGATTCTACTTGACTAAAAACGAAGTTTAAAAAAAACTAGACTAAAAACGGAGTTCGTTTGGACCAAAAACGTGTCAAATAAAAAACGGGAACAAATCCCGTTCTTTAAAAAATGAACTTTTAAAAAAAATGACCCTACGAAAACTTTACAATTTTCCTAGAACTATATGAAAAAAGAAATTTTTTAAAAAAGGGTTTATATTTTTCTGATTAATATTTTATTTTTTATGATTTTTTTTAGTTTTTAAAGAAATTAAATTATAAAAAATACTAAACGTGTAAAAAAAATTCTAGAAAAAAAAAACACAAAATAGCTGAAAGCTTAACGGTCCTATGAAAAATAAGCTGGAGAAACCAGCTTATCGAATAAGCAGGTAAATAAGCCCAAACAGCTTATTATACAAATGGGCCAACAAGCCCTTATATAATAATTCCTACAAACCACTACCGGATGAGCTATTGTAGCACAGCGGTAGCGGTGTGGGGTTTAAAAGGGTTGAGGCCGGGGGTTCGAGCCCTAGCTCACCCCTGACTTCCAAGCTTCCCCTTTTATTTTATTTTTCAATTTTTTTTTACAAACTTAAAAAGGACTTATAAATAAGCAATTTTCTTAACTACAAGTTTTTAAAAAAGCTTATGAATAAGCCAGAAAAAGCACTTGAAATTGGCAGTTTACCTTTTTAACTAAGACTTAGATTATTTTAAACTAAATAAGCTTAAATAAGCTACAACTACACTAATGAGGCCAAAAATTGCTTAAGGCCAACCTAATAAGCAATTAACAACAAAAAGCAACAGTTAAAAAGCAACAAATAAGCCGGGAGGTGGCTTATTAATGAACTCAACACCAGGGGAGCCTTTTTGGCTTTTGACAGACTTGAAAAATAAGCTAAATAAGCTATAAATAAGCTTAGAATCCTAAAAAGTTATAAAACCTAACTTAATATACATAATTCACTAAGAAGCAAGAAAAATCAATAAGCCATAAGCTCAATTAAGCCGAATAAACTTTTAAGCTTAAACAGCCTCTGAATAACTTTTCTAGCTTAAAAATAGGCTAGAAGATGGATTCCTATGGCTTAGTGGTTTATACCACTAAAAAGCCCTTTCAATAAGCTATAATGATCAGGAGTCAGAATAGAGTTTGAAATACAAATAAGCACTAAAAAAGCTCATTAAAACTGAGGCCCAACAAAATTTTAAGCAGACGAAGTAGAAGAAAAATAAGCCATAAGCTCATATAAGCTAATTAAGCTTTTGCACCAGGGGAGGTCTTTGTGGCTTTGACATATTATGAAATAAGCTCTAATAAGCTCAAAATAAGCTAAGATAAGCTAAGATAAGGCTAAATTACACTAATAAGCATTCCTAAAATAAGCTACTCTAAACATAAATAAGCTAGAATGAAAGAGAAATAAGCTGAAATAAGCAAATTAAGCCAAAGGGGCTTGGTTGCAGGCCAAACAGGCCCTTGGGGCACTTTAAGGGCTTATAAATAAGCTACCTAGAGAAAGTCCTAATGCTTGAAACTACTAGGTCTAGAAAAAGAGCTTATGGGCTTTCTAGAAAACCCAATAGCCTAAACTGAATTCCATAAATAAGCCAGGAAAAGCAGCTTGAAAGTAGCTGTTTTGCACCAGGAGAGGCTTATGCCTTTGGAAAGGGCTTATTGCAGGCCTATTATTAAGCCACCAAATAAACTTGGAAATACAAATTAAGCTCACACTGATTGAGAATGGTTTCTAATGAACTTGTGCAAGAGGTTTCAGACTCTAAAACACACCATGGCTTATCTAAATTTTAGCTAAAAATGGGACTTTTTGTGACTTACACTATTTTGACAGAAATTGTCAAACCACAAACAACAATGCAGGTACTCTTCTATCAACCTTAAAGCACCACAACACTCAAAATTAACAGGAAAATGGAAGCATACACTAATTTTATACCAGTGATAAAAAAAACAACAATTCTAGTGATTGAAAATTTGGCAGACTCAAACCATCGCAAACTTATGACCTTGAAAATGAAATTTGAATAATGACACCTAAAAAAAAGTTCAAAACTACTTAATTTTGCTAACCAAAATTGGCTCAGTGACTTTAACCCATTTACCTAACCATTCTGACCCACTTTGGCCTTGTGCCAAACACCCCTTTTAGAACTAAAATGGCTTTCTAAGGATAATTAAACTGATTTTCAATACACAAACCCTTAAGACCAGATATTAATTAGCTTAATGGGAACCTAATGGGCATATGAAAACACAAAAATAAGCAGTTATAATAAGCAACAAGCAAATGGGGATTTAAGCTTATAAAAGACAGAAATTACTAAAACAACTAAACAAGAGATCAACAATAGTGCATGTATAACAAATAACAAAAGATAATGAAATTAAGCACAAGTCAACAGGAAATAAGAAGAATAAGCATAATAAGCTACAATTAAGCTATGCTACAGTAATAATTATGAAAAATGCAGAAAATATAAAAGAGAAAAACTTACAAGAGTCCAAAAGAAAAGGAACTTACAACTAATCCTATTAACCCCTATGTCCAAAGTTCTGAATTAATTTCAACCCTTGGTCCATCCATTTTTGACCTATCATCCAAATTATTAAGCTGAGGTACTTTTTCTTTTTGTGAATTTTATTTTATCTTGTAAACAATAAGTAAAATACAATGTATAGCTTGAATTTAAACTTGAAAACATCACTTTTATTACGAACTTGAAGGCTTGATACAATGCTTAAAGGAAATTTAACTTGAAAATTACACTTGAAGTTAAAAACTGAAAAATAAACTAGATTAAAAAAAAACTACTCCGGTCTCTGTCTTCTTGTCTTTAAATAAGCAGTGGTTTTCCAAGCTTTGTGTTTGTTGTGTTACTTGTGTGAGTAGCTCAAAGTCATCAATCTTGGCCATTGATCATCATGTATGCTTTTTTTAAAGTTCATCACAGCCTTTGATTAGTGCCTTGAACATTGTGGGATTGCCAACTTAGCAATGAGGGTGGTAGTAGAGGTGAGGGTGAAGTTTTACCCACTGGTTAATTGAGTTGCATGGTAAAAAGATAAAGGAGATTGAGTGTTTTGGGAAGAGGAAAGGATACCCGTGACCTGAAAATGGGGGTTTGAGCTTGGCGGGAAAAAGGGTTAAGGTTAGGGTTCATCCTGTTTTGATTTTGGGGAAGAGGGGAAAGGTTTAGAGATTGCCAGGTTAAGCCCCTAAAAGTGTATATTACACTTGCATAAATCGTCCTTGTGGTGAATGAGTTTGAGGGTTTGGCAAGAATGCCCCCTCAACCTATATTGGGTAATTGCATAGAAGGTCCTTGTGGTAATACAACTCTAGGGGGTTGGCAGTTTTGCCCCCTCAAGTTGTATTTTCATGAAATTGCAACTTCAGTCCTTGTAGTTCTTATCCTCAATATACAACTTTGGGATTTGGCAATTGTGGTCCCCCAAGTTGTCTTTTCTGCTTCAGTTTCTCGGAGTTGACTCTGACTTTGTCGGGGTTGACTTTGACTTTGACTGTTTGACTGTTCTGTTGACTTTTTGACTTGGTTGACTTTTTGGCTTTGATTTGGCTTCGTCTTTTCACACATTTCCATTCCGTGCTCAGTTTTGTCGTTTTTGGCTTTGTTTTTCGTCCTTTTGTGTGATATCCGTTTCCTGCACAATACAAATGCAAAACAAACATATATTTGGCAGTTTTTGTCTGTTTTTGGTCATTTAAGTCCGTTTTTAATGGAAAAAGGTATGTGTAATTAAGCACATACCAAAATCCCCCATACTAAGGTATTGCCGTGTCCTCACGCAATGTTATGAAGTAAACATTTACGAAAACTAAGAATCTCGATCCCCCTCGACTAATTACCTCAAAAAGTAGCTAAGTGTTCGTCAAGGGGAACTAAAGAATCAATAGCTTCGACAAGTCCCGTTTTCACCATTTTTTTTATATGTACACTAACTATCCCTAATATTTTTGTATTTTTCCTTTTTCCTTTCTTAACTACCTGTTTGACTTCCTTTATTTTTTTCAACACTGGGATCATAGAATGAGAAGCGCCCATAGAATAATCTACGGATGTCTTGACGGATAAATTCATCGTCCCTGATTTTTTACTAGTCCCAAGCTAAGCGTAAAAACGAAATCACCGTTAAGTACAAGTAAATATGCTAATACTACTTATAACTATGACTTGTCAACTTTTCGCTCCCGACAATTATTCAATTAGTGTGATTGTGCTTAATTTTAAGTTAAATTTAGATCGACAATTTTAGAAAGTTGTATAGTTTATGTGCATAATGATATTTCTGAAGAAATCTGGGGAAAAGACTAGATCACCCACCAACCAGCATATTCTCGATAGATCCCAGCCGAGTTCGACTTAGGTTATCAGGTTGAGACCCCACAGGAGAATGTTCGCAATGTAATAGCGGGATACTCCACCCTTTTAGGCTGAATTTCTTAGATTTACCATTAAATAAACAAATACTACTCAAAGCACGCAAACATCAAAAATTTAATGATCTCATTAGTGAGACTATTCCATGTAACGACCTTTCTTCTCGGAATGTCCCAGCCTCATCAGCTAAGTGCCCAGGTTTTTGACACCCC
>BQNB010034783.1:18231-51356 GCA_026074375.1 Tanacetum coccineum
CATATGATGGATGTCTAAGGGTTTGATTAACCACCATGGGTCACCCCGACACCATGCCCAACCTTAACCACCTCATTAACACATTACACTTGTTAACTACAATTTATTTGGAAATGCAGAATTTTAGTGCATCTTTACTAACTTAAAACCCTTACTTGCTGACATTTATAAATTATACCAAAAATGACTTAAGTTCATTTATGAGTTTACTAACTACTTTATGATTCCCAACTACTCATTACATGTACAATTATCCCAAATAAAATCAAACTTCAAAACTGTCCTAATTCGGATCTGATTGCTCACTAAAATGTATGGCCTTAATTACCATACTTAGACATGAAATCAGAGGCTATACTTTTAGGGTTTCTTTATACACATATAGTACCTAATCACTGTAGATTGGATAACCTTAATTCCACTTTTAAGTTAGGGTTTTACCCTCCTCAACATGACCTAATTCTGACTCGTAATTACTGTTTTGACAACCTTTCTTGTAAAAAATATTTAACCAACTTCCAGAACTCCAAATCAATCGAGGCAAGACTTTTTGAAAAATAGACTCTTTGAATTACAATTTAGGTGCTTGAATCATATCAAAACACGCTTTTATCATCTAGATATCATCAGTTGAACACAACACTAATTTATGCTCAACTCTAAAACATAAATTAACGCGATTAAAACCTAACCGTTTATACCAATACAATCCCAATCAAACCCTAAACACTCTAGCATGATTAAAACATCCTTAATTACAGTATATCTTAAAACCCTAATGATCCATCATATTTATTGTTACATGATTTGAAAGATTAAACAAAACTTAATTAAGATCATACCTAAATCCTTGATTCTTGAAACACTAAATCTCCAACTTGATCTTGATAAAAAAATCTGTTTTTTTCTTTCTTCTTGAGAAATTTGGTTGGGAACACAAAAATACAAGGGGAGGAAGGTTTTTGGTATTTATATGCTTTACAATAAGGTTTAAGATAATCCCAAGATACTTTCCTAACTAGATTAGGATTCAAATTCCTTTTTTTTCTTTTCTTTTTAAAACCGGCCGAACACCTATATATATATATATATATATATATATATATGTATATATATTTTATATCTTATTTATTAATTAACTATTTATCTTCATTACCTTAAGTTTTCGTAAAAACCTAAGCTAATTTGGCAAACCTTTTTACATAAACGCAACTTACTAAACCTTCTAAAAATAACTTTTCATTTTACATTTCACTTTCTATATGTAGAAAGTTTGCTACAAACTTTCATATTTAACTCACTTAACTTATCTCCAACATAATACATTTCCCTTAAACTCTTAACCCAAAGTCATCCAACTATTTACGTAGCATTTCTTGCAATACGTCTTTTTTCCATTATCACTATATGTGAACAAACGGAACACTTATCACCAAACACAAACGCACTCAAAATGAGATGATCATACACCTCAAAACGATATCATGCACCTATTCAAACCACTTAGCACACATATTTAACACATAGCACACAAGAAATCACACAAAATGAACTCTTAGTCAACTCTAAAGGTCTTATTAACCTGATTAAATCACGCGTGTTACACATACTTTGCCAACTCTCCATCTTATCTCAACCATTCAAATTTGAATGTGATCTTTAGGCTTTAAACCATCACATCACTCCAACCCATTGCCAACTCACTTCCAACTTATTCTTATCCTTTCCCATATGTTGAAATAGAATTCAAATTTGAATTACATGATTTAGGCTCCAAACCATATCATCATGGCAACTCATCTTATCCCTCTCTTTATCACACATGTTCAATTGTTTGAATTTAAAATTCAAACTATCCATCCAACATCCACACTTCTCTCCAAGCAAAGGAATATTCCTTTGGTATATACCTTACGCTTTTGACATATTCTTTTCTATCCTAATTATGTCAATTATCCACTTAACCATGTTTAGTTTCCAACTAAACCATTTGCATGTGAGGAATACCCAAACATACCCTTTGTCCATTAATTCTTCTCTATCTCTTTGATATTGGACAAACATCCTCAAATATTATAAATTACTTTATAAACGTTTTTATCAAATGGATATTTGAGTTGGTTGACCTTGAGTGTAAGAATAGTAAAAAGCTTAAAGCTTGAAGTACAATTGGGGGTTTAACTAGAGTGGGTATTTAAAATGCCAAAATACCAAAAAACCAAGTCAGGAATCTGACGCGCTGGCCACGCGCTGACGCGTGGTCAGCGCGCCACTCTCGAATTGGTTTTTACCAATTTTGGATTTTGGCTTATAAATACCCCTCTTGGCATTTGTCCTAAATCTTCCCATTATTTCTTTCTATTTTTTTCTCTTCTCATACTCTCTAAGTCTAACACCTCTTGTGTTCTTAATCTTCCCATCTATCATCTATTGAAGAACATATCTCTGCAAGAGATACACACATGTACATAATCTATACTTATGTGTTATAAGTCGAGGGTCTTCTTTCTCATGCCCTTTCTTTTAGAATCGAGTCTCTAAGTTAGGTTAGGACTTGATTTAAACAATTAACTTTCATTCAATTTGGTTGTAAGGGAAGTCTTGTATCTTAGTGATCAAGCCTAGATCATTGAGGATCTGGTTGAGGTTTGGTAAGCTTCCATGGGGAAGTTCTTAATGGTCCTAGTTGATCTTAGTGATCCTAAAGGTTAAGTCGAATCATGGGTTCTTAAGGGTGGATTCCGAGGGCGGAATAAAGTAGGGAGTAGCTCTTCTTAGTGAGCGCCGATCTTAGTGCGTATCGGTGGAGCGAAGTGTAATACGGTTTATAGTCCACAATAAGGATTATACTAGATTAATAGTATAGGTGTCATGGATTTATAACTGGACGTATGGATGGTATAAACCCCCCATCTCGAACCAGTATATATCGTGGTCTCTTTCTCTCTCTCTCTCTATCTATCTACTTATTATCTTCATCATCAAGTAGATCATTATACCACTTGGTTATTTGTGACTTGAAGTTTTTGAGACTTCAAAGAAGTCAAGATAACTGTATTCACCCCCTTCGCAGTTCTACAATTGGTATCAGAGCAGTTTACTCAAGTTTTCCAGCATTAAAGCCTTCCCGAGAAGTCGTTTTAAGTTGAAAACTTCTTTTTAAAAAATTCAAAATCCTAACTTTGGTTTTTGAAAAAGTTAAGTAAAGGCTATGGCTCAAGATAACTATGTAGAGGGGTGCTCTATAAAAATACCATGTTTGCTAGAATCCAAAGGGTTTTGATTTTGGAAAACCCGCTTTGAGACTTACATTAAGTTCAAAGATATTGACTTATGGCAAGTCATCCAAAATGGTGATTTTGTTTTCGAAATGGAGGATTTGGAAACAAAGATGATAAAGGATACACCATATGAACTTATCGAAGATGATGAGAAGAAACAACTTGATAAGAACAACGAAGCCATGATGACTCTTTACAACGCCTTACCGCGTAAAGAGTATGATCGAGTCTTCAGATGTAAAACCCCCGAGGAGGTTTGGAATACACTCATCATTACTCACCAAGGCAATTCATAAGTCAAGGATTGCAAGATTGGTCTTCTCACTTAACAATATGAGAATTTCTCAATCTTGGATGAAGAAACTATTGATAGCAGCTTCATAAGATTTAATGCTATTGTGACTAGTCTCAAATATTTAGATTAAGACTACTCAAGCAAAAATCATGTAAGAAAGTTTCTTCGTGCTCTTCCATTAAAATGGAGAGCCAAGGTGACTGTTAGCCTCAAATTATATTATTAATCTCGGTCTTTATCTCATGTATATTGTAATAGGCTAGAGGGGTAAATGGGCTCGTGAACATAATCTAATCTTGTACTAGTTTCGGACTAAGGTCCATTGTAATCCCGAGCCCTGCCCAAGACATTAAACCACATGGCCCAACAAAGCCTCTCTATGGCCGGCCCATGTGGTGTAAGTATAAATACCCCTCCCCAAGTGTGGAAAGGGTGTTGGCTCCATTTGTATTTTTTACATTTGTAATTCAACCATCTTTTTTCTTCTCTCTACTTTCTCTCTCTCTAACCTCTCTCTACATTTCTTTCATTCTTCTCATCTTATTTTTCTTGTGTTCATTATGGAAGTGAAGTGATTCTTGGGTTGTAAGAATTGGTAGCACTCACCACGGGTGGGTTTTGTGTTCGACTGTGGTATCTTTTTGTGAGCTTATTCGGCAAATTTTGGTTTTTTTGTGTTGGCTTACTTTTGTTTATTTCATTTTGAACATCACGTCAAAAGATAACAAACTTTTTAGAATTTTGGGCATGTGAATTGTTTTACAATTTTTTTTGATAAATATGGGCTCTTTAGCATTTGATTGACCTCTTAATATTCTAAAGTATTTTTCTCTTCCGCTTTCATTTTTTTAGAATAAAACTATTAGTAGTCATAAAGTGTCTTATTTTTTCAATTGTATTTTCATGTTTGAGTCTAGCTTATTTAGAGATTTTGTTGACGAAGCTTAGTTTTGTTTAGCTTGGGTTTTAAACTTATTATACATGGCTTATTGTGGTTCGTCTTATTAAGTTGTAGTCCTTGAGTTCTAGCTTATTTTCCTTAACAAAGCTTTTACGTTTTCACTCTAGAAAGTTTATAGCTTATTTTAGAAGCTTTTTCTTAAAGCTTATTCAAGATTATTTTGATTAAGCTTGCTTATTGTGGTCCACGGTTGAAACAAGAAGGAAACATAGATCCACTTATTTAGCTTCATTGTACATTGATTTTTGGTGGTTTTTGTTAAAGACAAAAACAAGGACGTACGGTTTGGAGTTTAGCACAAGGGAAGACAAGGACGATGGTACAAACCGATCAACTCAGAAGCTAGTGACAACCGATCTACTAAGAAGATAGTGAAAACTGATCTACTGAGAAGATAGTACAAAACGATCTACTGTGACGTAGTGAGAACCGATCTAATGACAAAGCTAGTACAAACCGATCTACTGTCTACCTAGTAGGAACCGATCTAATGACAAGTGTAGCACAAACCGATCTATCGTCTACAACAGTTAGAACCGATCAACCAACATCTTTGAGAACCAATCTATTGTGCAAGTCAGTAAGAACCGATCTATCAAGTCTTTAAGAACCGAACTATCAAAAGCATCAAGAACCAATTTAGCAATTTCACAAAAATAAACTCTACACGTTTTAAGTAATTTTCGGGTTTTTCGGTTTCGTGTGACGATTAATAACGGTAATTCTAACGACTACCATTGTGATCTTGATCCTTTTTCGATCAAAGTGGTATATTCATTTTTCATCGACGATAATCGTACGAGTCCGCGAGATAAAAATTACAATCGTTCCATTTTTAAAATTTTCAAAACGTGGAATATAACAAAATGGAGGGAATTTCTTTCATTTATTAACTAAAATCTCATCTTGGCACATGCAGTCCCTGAATTACATGACCATTTCAAAGCTAGTCCTTTGTTGAGATATTAATCCTTCAAGTTGAATATCAATTACGCCGTTAGTCCTTAATAGTTATAATTAAGCCTTTAGTCATCAATAGTGAATCGTAATTGCACCGTTAGTCCTTATTTGAGTTTTAATCATCCATTAATCATTTTAAGTTGAAAGTTTGTGCACCGTTCGTCGTTTTAAGCTCATCAATTTTCCTCATCTTCGGCACAGGTCCTCCACACATAATAACAACCGCTCCCTGCGAATTCTCCAACATCCCACACTCACTTACTGCAAACCTACACAAACCCAAAACAAAAAACATATATAACCCAACCCCACCAAAAGCACAAGATCCTACCCTCACCATAGTATCCAGCAAACAACACACAACCCCGTTATAAACAACCAAGCTACTCCCACAAAACCCCCGCACACCCCCCAAACTCCTAACACCACCACACTCTACAACAGAAGACTACTCATTAATTAAGAAGACCAATCCTTCTATCTACAGACTCCCACATCAGCACTAGTGCGTGCGCGATGACTCTGCCTACCCTCACCAATTCAGCCACACCACTAACCCGACCCAAACTCCAGCGAATATGCCTTACCATCTCCTTCTGAGTCTCGTCACCTCTCAACCTCTCTCCTCTCTCCCACTCTAATTATCACCCCACTCCCAACACCAACTACCACCACGCAAACCCATCTCCTCCCTCTCTTACAACACCTGCTCTCGCAGCCCCAACCCCCCCCCCGTATATTATCATTCGCCCAACCTTACATCATGAATACAAACAGACACAAACAGTCCGCAGCTCTCCGGAACTACACATTCTAATTTCAAACAATCCGCTCATTCAGCTCTTTTAATCCGAACCAGACATATTTTCATTCCAACGAATTCGCTATTTCTACATTAAATATGACAATTTAGTAACAACATTCCCTTGAAAGGTCGATTCTTGTCTATTGGTTCTCTTCAAGTCATAGATTTGTAAAATCCCATGAACTATTGATTGCTCAAATCCACAACAAACATTCACTTACATACTTCGAGCAAATCCTCATCACAAATCATTTTCACGCTCCCATCACAATTCATGGCGCTAAAATGGAAACATTCGCACACACCACGGAGACCAAACTTTACACTTCCCAGCGCAATTCACTAAAATTTTAGCATAAGTACACAAACAAAAAACAGCGAAATTCCTCTAACAATCACGAACACATTACACCACAAGACAGATGAACAGCTAAAAAAAGCAAAACCCACGAACCCGCTTGCATGTACATATATACTTTCTCTCGACTGACTTTCCAGTTCACAACCGTCAAACAACCCACCCCCCAGCCCTCCAAAAAGCTTCTTTACAAAACAAATTACGATTAAAGAAGGACACATCTGGAGACCCGAGTCTCAATATCACAAAACACACACAAAAAACAATTTATGACTGACACTCTTATGGTACAAAGATTGTCAAGAGACTTTCTCACAAAGGACACATATGGATCCTCCTAACACAGTGAGAGATTCCAAAACTACTCGAAAAGCAACTTAACAACGAATAAAGTCAAGAGATTAGAACATACCAACGATCCATGGGCTGCACTCGTTTATACAACGCCTGAACGTCAAAACCCCCTCGAACCCTGAACACAGTTTTAGAGTATGTTCATCCTCAATCCGAAAGTTTTATATGGATTATGAATAATTTAAAGCACACCCTAGACATGACAACTAGTTCTATTTCTTCTACACCATCTACACTCATATCTCCCCGAGACACTTCTCCACAAAATTCCAGGGTTAAGAAACAGACCTCTCATTGACAGCTTCACAAGCGAACCAACACATCCCACCATCGAATCCATACAGCACACCACGACCGAAACACGCCGAGTACCATGCACCAACTAATCACGCCACGTTCAAGAGCCCGAAATGCCGCACTGACACACACCACTCACACAACCACTCACACTGAGCACAACAACCCACACGACAATAAGAGGATAAGGTTGATCGCGGAGTACCATTAGCATCTGACACCAGTTTAGTCATGACATAGAAGGCAATCTCTGGGAATCACAACGCACACAATACAAAAGAGCATGAGACAAGCAGCAGATCAGGAGATGATTCACATGCTGATGATGCAGATATCAGACCCATATAATGATAAGGAGCCATATGGTCATAATGGTACAATATGACTAGCTGAAATCAATATCTTGTTAGCTGACAGACAATCCAATTCAGTGACTGATGCAAACCAGAATTCTTAATGAAAGGCAGAGAGTTGACCGAAATGCTGACCAATGTCATTACAAATGTCATTTCCGTTTAAATTAACTGATAACCAGAAAAACTAAACTCCATATCAATCTCTCAATCTGAAATATATTTTCTAAAAAAGACCGTTGCGCCAATATCAGAAATGATTTTTTAAGAATGAGGAGATAGATAGCATTGTATGGTTAATCTAGAACTATAAAATATCAAAATTAAGCTTATAAAGAAGGGCAACATGGCGTAATTTCCAAAAGTAAAAAAGTTAATGCAGCCAGATTAAACATGACATAGATGTAATTGAAACAATAAACATCGAATTGGAATATAAAGTGGCTAAATTACCTAAGGAAAATGAGACTTTGAAAAGGCATTACATAGAACTGTCTGATTCTATTAAGACAACGAGAGCTAAGACTATAGAACACACAACTTCGTTGAATGCTAAAATGATGAGTTCAAAGCTTAACTTTAGGAAAAAGGATTTGTAATTGCAGCATTAAAAAATGAGTTAAGAAAATTAACAGGAAATAGTGTGAATACTAAGTTTGCAAAACCATCAATCTTGGGAATCCATTTTAGCAAACACGACAAAGAACCAATCTAGCATTGCGATCTTACGACCAAACAGACTTACGCGTTATCAAGATTTGAAGACATAAACCAATATTTAAAAGCCACGATTTCAGCCTCCACAAGATTGTGATGTCAACATAAAACGATTTGTCCAACCGAACCCACCAACACATTATCTTGCCTAAGGAAAAAGAATTTGCTACTGATGGCAAAACCTAATCAGTAATATTAGCATCATAAGCGACCACATCTAGGGTATTAAACATCAACAGATCATCTGGTTATCATAACATCACTCACCTAACAGGAAGCTAAAAAAAGACGACAAGAAGAAAGAGCATAGGAATTCAGAACCTAGTGTGATGGCCTTCTCTAGATCACAAAGTGAGCAAAGCGAATGGTAGCAAACCAAAACCTAGGGATGCAATAACCAAAACTCTAGAAATTAGCATGCGTCTATAGATAGTAGTTGGTCTGATGTAACGACAAAAGCCTACTGTGCCATTAGGTAGACATGCACGTTACCAAGTGAGAATCTTGGTAAAATTTTTTATCTGACTTCGCAAACTATTTTGTTTGCTCTACATGTCAAAATGTGTTCATTATTAAAAGTGCAAATTCAAGATTCTATGTGTATACAAAAATTCTTGAATGAAGTCCAACTCGCGTGCGAAGGTTCCATCCAATAAGACCAACGAACAGAAAACAAAACACGTAGAGCAAACAAGTTTTTGTGCAGAAGAACATCAGAAAGCAGTCACAAAATCGGATATAGTTGTTCAAACAAAAAGACTTCCATTGTCTGCCAATAATAGTGAGAAAACAATGAATCAGTGGCTCTGTATTAGGTGGATACACCCCCGCCTATCCCACACTTGTTTCGCCCTCAACACCCGCGCATAAAGCACCAAATTTATGTCTTCTTAGGTACTATTTTGATATCAAATTGATATGTGTATTTCACACAAAAACAAAAAATCCCCAAACTAAGTGATTGCGTATTCCGTCACGCATTGTTAAAACAAAGCCTTATAAAACAATAACCTAAAAACTTCCGCCAAAACAAAACCTATTGAGAAAGTAGCAAAAGATTTTGGTAGAGAGAGTATAAAGATCACAATTATTAACAACACCACTCCTTTCCCCATTTTTCAAAACCTTTATTTCCCTCTTTTTAATATGATTTTCTTAAAATAACTACCTAACACACAACTTATTTTTGTGTGACATAAAGTATTGTTTACCAGTTACTGATTTGGTCCTATTAAGGATCAAAGGAACAAAAAAGCCACAATTACAGTGGTCTAAAAACGATAACTTCATCATTCCTGACTTTTCACTTACTCCCAAACAAAGCTGTAAAAATAAACGACACCGTTAATACAAACTAAAGAATACTCCAAGACCTACTTTATAATTACCAAACTTTGTGCCAAATTTTTCCTCCCAAACCGATATTCTCAAATATTTAAGTGTGTGTGCTCAAATTTAATTTAAACCATTAAAATAAATCCACATATTAAGATAGTTGAAAAATCCGACTAAAGCTTTACACATGTGGCTTTTTTGGGCTAATATGTAAATAACAAATGTAAGATCACGAACACACAACATGACTCACAGCAATACAAAATCCCATTCTTCTAGCTAAGACCTCCGGGCCCGTTTGGTTTCACTTGTCCATGAAAATGACTTTCTTCTCTAGCAATCTCTCCACCCCTTCCATTCGGGTAAGTGAGCATAAGCGTTTTTTGCGCGAGAACCGACCATCCGGAGAATAACTATCGAGACGCATGAACTTCCGATGAAAAGCCTTGTAGACTTTGTGCAAATTTTATTTTTTTTGGGTTTCAAAGAATTACTTTTGCTTTTTAGCGAAAATGAAACTTTTACTATTAATTTTCTTACTGGCAGACATATATTTATCATTTATTTAACATATGTTGGCCTAGGGATCGTAATCACTTTTCTTTTTCGACGTCACATCCGGCAGCGCCTCCGACAAGAAGTCCGTGGAGTACTATTATGATACGTGATCCTAAATATACACATCCTCCCAACCTTCTTTTCGATGTCACAATCGGGAGTGAAACCGACAAATGCCCATAGTAAATTTTATAGCGATTAAGTTTGTATAATAATTTATGTAACACTAAGGATTTATAACTTCATCCTTTAAAACTATATATAGTTTTTTTTCTTTCATCCATCATTTTTTTGCAAAACATTTTTTCGATACATTATTTTTTGCGAATAGAAAAAGAAAATATTGTTTTTAAGAACAACCAAATGTATAGGAACTTAGAACCAAAATTACATTATTTAACCAAATGATGGTCGACTATCATCGAATAAATATTTTTCCGCTCAAATGGTTGATAGAATTTTAAAGATGATAAAACACAACCTGTGTAAAACTTTAAAGAGAAACACGTATGAATTAAAATCATTTAAAGGAACGTCAGTGAAGAAACAACCACAAGTTTATTTTTATAAAGCTTTAAGTTTTCCAAATAAACTGTGTGTTTTAGCATCCTAAACCAGGTCGTTAATCAAACGACCTATCATTTCTTCGTATTCTTTGCAATTGTAAAAAATCTCCTACTAAAGAAATTTTTGCAAATACTTTAGCCTATATAAAATCCAACTCGGCATATGTAAAATCTTCAATTTGAAAGATTGAGCACAAGTCCAATTCGTTTCCTAATGAATTTCAAGTCTAGCATGTTTTAAAGTCAACATGAGACTAGCACAAACTATCATCATTAATTGTTTAAGGGAAAAAACCTGAAACTCAACCACAGACTTTCGATTTGGGTCAAAAATTCTTCTTATTTCTCAGCCAACGAAAACCTAACATTCGTCTAAACAACTACACTTTATTTATATATAATATTTTTTCAATCTTTTCATTTATATATTTTATCTTACAAATAAACAACAACATAAAAATTTTAAAAAAACTTTGAAACATTCTTGAATATACATTCTTGCGAGAGATAACACCTACGGAGAGCGGTAATCTGAGACACCTAAACAATAAAGTAGTAACCACATTCTAGATCAAACACAGACTTCCCTCCCCACAATAACTAAAACAAACATTAGTCCTCTAAGGTTCTCAGGCGGGACTCTCTACGTCAAATCTAAGCCCACGTTTAACTAATATGCAAAATAAACGTGAATCGAGTGATAAGATGAACAGGATATCACGGATATTCCCCAATCTAATTCTTGCAAACAAGGATAGGAAAAGCGCAAGTGAACCGGGACACAAACACCGAGAACACGAGAGGCCTTCAAAAATTGTTGATTCGAATTCCCTACAAAAAATCACAAAGCACAAACAAACAAAAATTCCCCAAAGAGTACAAGCCCGCCTCAAATCACGAAACAAGCAATTATTGTTAGAAAATAGAAAGAAAATAGAAAAGGATAAGCATGGGGTGACTCCCACGAAGCGCTTTGTTTTTTGTAACCGAGTCAGATAGCTTGACTCGGGTTCCCTGTAATTCATTACGGGGGCGCGCGTCCGAGTCGGGTAAAAGTTTCAAGACAAGTTTCGGTGCTTGATAAGGTTTAAGATGGGATGCTTACTGGAAAAGAATATTCTCAACGACTCTAGAAGCACAGACCAAGGGAAAGATATTCACATCTAGCACAACCAAGGTTGACAGTGAACCCACAAATGGTTCAGATGAAGATATCACTAACTAATATGAATAAAAACAAACTCTTGATGTCAATGCAGGTACTCTTAACATAAGTACAGGTACATCTTTCAATACCAAAAAGGAAGGACTTAGAGTTTGGTTGCTGAAAAGACTGATATCTCATAAACTAGGCCTTCAAGGAATTCTGATCTGATGAACAAGCAACGAATTCTGATCATAACAGTTTAGAACTCGGAATTCACGACCACAGCAATGAATAGTCTAGTTCAAAGCTGGTTCCAAAAGTGGTTCCCCCAACAGACAAGACAGCTACATCAGAACAAGAGTTAGAATTGTTACTCAGTCCTATGTACGAAGAATACTTCAATGCTGGAAATTGAAGTGTGTCAAAGTCTTCCGCTCTCTATTTGATAATTCTAAACAACACGACACACAACCTACAGCGAATAATCAATCTACAACAGAACTGATCACTCCAACTACAACAATCACTACTGAGGACAACATGTAAATATTTTTTGAAAAAAAAAGAGAAAAATACAAAAAATATAAAATTTCAAAAAGAAAATACAAAATCAGAAATTTAAAAAATATCCAAAAATAATATTGTCGACGTGTCTCTTGGAATCGATAACATTTACGTACCTAGAAATGTCGATTAAAATTGACACGGGTGTATAAATGAAGTTCGAGCAGGAGTTTCAAATGCTTTTAAAACATGTCATTTCTAATTTTTCTTCATGACTTGTAATTGCTCTCAGATTGCAACTCGGACCCGAAAGACAAAGGAGAGTGTACGTTTCAGTGCGCTTATCCTTAAAGTTAGAAGAGAAGTCTTCTAACATTTGTTTTTTTCAAAAAGTTGAACATAAGTTTTTAAGAATTTCTCACTGACGATTCATAATCTTTCAAAATTGTGTGCTGAACAATGCTAACCCTCAATTTTATATTCATTTGACAACTTGGTATCATTTTTTTTGGTGTCAAACATATGTAAAATTAAGGGGGAGCAAGAAGTTAATGTTCCATATAATTCATGCTAAGTATAAAAGTTATGACAATTATGTATTCAACACATTATATCTAAAGTCTTAAAAACATAAACATCTAAGAATATAATAATGGGACTCTATTAAATAGATTGATTGTTATAAGATGATTAGGTGGATGAGCACGATTTTTCAAGAATTCTTCAATGACAATTCATAATCTTTCAAAATTGTGTGCTCAACAATGCTAACCCTTAATTTTATATTTATTTTAAAAATTGGTATCATTTTTTTGGTCGTAATACATATGTAAATTCAGGGGGGGCAAGTTAATTGTTCCATGTAAAATATTTTCCATGGTAAGTATAAGTTTTCCCACGGAATTTCATGACAAATTTTAATCACAAGGTATTTCAAAAACTAAGTGAATTAGTATTTAAAATAAGGGGAGAAATATAATTAAAATGTAATCTTGAAAATATAAGTGATCTAAATGACTCAAAGTGTTGTTTATATTCTTCGGAAAAGGTTTTATTGTTACGATCTCATACCCAACAACATCTTAATTCATGACGATTATGAAGTCATAAGGTTGTTAGGTTAGGTACTAGTCCTATGATCCAATCAGAACCGGAGGGATCTACCCAAGGAAACTTCATAGTTAGAAATAGCAGTCCTTATGTATGATTAGAGATGAATGAGTATAAGGGAATAATGCTGACTAAGATTGAGCTAACACTATAACAATCACAACAAGGTGTTAGTAATGACGTCATGGTACGCATTGAAAGGGGTTGAAGAATGAAAAAGAATTGTATGGATAAAGGGTGAAAAGAAAGAAGCCCTCCCTATACCTTAGGCAAAAACCGGGTCAATACATAATCTATCGGTTTTCACAAAGATGAATTCTGATATTAAATGATGACATCATGGACCCTGTGATGTAATGCACAACCCTCCTAAGCCATTCAAGTTTCTATCAATAGAAACTTGTCTCATTTGTCACAGAGATACACACAACTTATATTGACTTTCACACTCCGAGTTAGTTGATATTGAATAGGTGGTAGTCTGCTCCAGCCTCCGAGTACTAAAACCAAAATGCACTAATCGAGTCTAGAGCCAAGAGATCAATAAAATAAATCTCATTAGGACAGATTCCATTACAAACAATTGTTAAACATCATCAAGTTCACAAGCTGTTAACAAGAGTCTTACGCATTATCCTTGTGATTTTGCCAGAACATCCGAGTGATACTTAAGTATTCAACGTGAAAATGGAAATCCTGCTTGAGCCAACATCAAACAAGCTCTCGGTAGGTGACTTGTGTGATTCTATATGAATCAAACTTTTGTCAACTGGAAAGAAACGATGGTACGATTCCATGTGAATCAAACTTGTTCTAGTAAATGAATTGACGACTCAATCGGTAAGATAGTAACTGACCGATTCACTCATGTCGTTTTGTCTGCTTTGAGACGTTATGATATTGAGAACAAGCTAGCATGGTGAATCTAATACATCTATTTTGGAGGATCTTATGCTTAAAGCTGGAAATCCTGTCAAGGATATTCTTCTAAATTGAATCTACCTGATCACAGGTTGGTCCTTACGAAACCAGAGGTTAATCCAACCAAATTCGGGCGAATGACAAAGTCATATTCGTCCACAAGCTTTATTGCTGACTGTTTTATTCCAGGTTTCATATAAAGATGGAGATGGAGACACCTCATTCCAGTTGAAGTCAGATTCATTACAACATGCTCACGCTCAAACTACAAAGACATACTATAAGCATCAAGATTCAAGAATCAAGATAGCTCAAGAATTAAAGACAAAGACTTTCGCAAACTTTGATATTAAAGTTAACTCCTTAGAAACCAAGCTTTAGGTGAGATTATTAGAGAGCTTTCAAGATGATGCAAAGTATGAGCATGTTGGCCAAGACACAAGATCGCAAGGTGGAAAAGATGATCAAGACATACAAGGAAAAGATTTAAAGATCTCGAAATCAAAGGCGAAGTCGAAAGACAATGACAAAGGCTCGAGATCAAAGATCATACAACATGAAGGAACAAACCTACAACATAATAAAGACCAAAGACTCAAGAACTCAATGACAAAGAAATCTCAAGAAGTTCATAAAAGCAAGATTCAAGATCTCACCTCAGAAATTTGAAGACCACACATTAGGGGAGATTGTCAGCCTCAAATATGTTTGTGAACATAGAAGCTTAGAATATGCAGGAAGCCTCACTTCGAGGAAGATTGTTGACCTCAAGATAACGAGTCTAACATGAAAGCTTGGAATCTCTTAGAAACCAAGCTTAGGGGGAGATTGTTAGCCTTAAATTATATTATTAATCTCGGTCTTTATCTCATGTATGTTGTAATAGGCTAGAAGGGTAAACGGGCTCGTGAACGAAATCTAATCTTGTACTAGTTTCGGACTAAAGTCCATTGTAATCCCGAGCCTGGCCTAAGACATTAAACCACATGGCCCAACAAAGCCTCTCTATGGCTGGCCCATGTGGTGTAAGTATAAATACCCCTCTCCAAATGTGGAGAGGGTGTTGGTTCCATTTGTATTTTTCACATTTGTAATTCAACCATCTCTTTTTTTCTCTCTACTTTCTCTCTCTAACCTCTCTCTATGTTTATTTCATTCTTTTCATCTTATTTTTCTTGTGTTCATTATGGAAGTGAAGTGATTCTTTTGTTGTAACAGTGACGACCATTGAAGAAGCCAAAGACTTGGCTTTACTTCTTTTTGACGAGCTATTGGAAACCTTAAGTTCTATGAAATGATCTTGGAAAATGATGGTGTAGCTTCCAAGACTACAAAAGAAAAGGTCAAGTCTTTAGCTCATAAAGCTAAAGTCATTAGGGAACAAACTAGTGAAGATAGTGATGGTGAAGGAGAAAGTGATGAAGATGTAGATGAAAAAGAAGCCGAAGTATTTAATTTGCTAACTAAGAACTTCCGTAAGTTCTTTTGCAAGAATAATAGATTCGAGCATGGCAATTGATTCAGAAATGGGGCTAATAGATTTGGAAGAGGCCGTGTAATAATTTTGGGAACATAAGAGGTGAAAGCTCAAGACAAAAGCGAGGTTGATATAATTGCGGGAAAGAAGGTCATTTTATTAGTGAGTATCCAAAGACCAAGGAAAACAAGGCTTTTGTTAGAGGGGCTTGGAGCGACAGTGAAGACGGTGATGAACCTCAAAATGACGCAACTTGTCTCATGGCGGTCGACTCTCAAGAGATACAACATAAATCTCTACTTCTAATAATGATTTAAATATTGTTGAGTTGCAAAAAGAGGATGAGGAACTCCTAAGGTTTAACAAATATTTTACCAAAACATTTGAAAATATTTTAAAAGAAAAAAGCTCTCTTAAAAGTGAGAAATCAAAACTTTTAAATAAAATAATGATCTTGAAGTTGAAGTAGATAAACTTGCAAAAGATAAAGAGGTGGTTGAACCATGTAAAAAGTTTGATGCACCCACCTAAGAGGTTGACTCTTTAAAATGCACCGTTCGTAAGGTTTAAGATGAAGCATTGAACTTTTCAAAATTCAAGAAGAGTAGTATCGTTTTGGACAATATGTTAAGTCGTCAAAAATTTTCCTAAGATAAGAAGGTCTTAGATTTTCTAAAAATGATAAAACCACTTTCGTAAGCCTAAACAAACCAATAACGTTTGTAAAAGAAGGACAAAACGAGGCTCCTAGAAATCCAGCACCTGACACGCTGATAACGCCTAAATTATACATATTTTCGGAGGCGTTATTTGTATATATTCTATCATTTCTTGTGAACTTTTGATACTTGATAGCATGAAATAGATGCAGGTTCACTTGAAGACATCCCGAGCTTAAAAGTCCAAAATACAAATGTTTATACTCATTGGAAGACAAGTTTCAAGAAAAGAAAGGACTAAAGTTAAAAATGCAAAGAAGTATGCTACACATTTCACCATGTACACCTTACTTCCCATCGAGTTTAAGAATTAAAGAGAATTAAATGAAGGCTGCATTAACTCACCAAGTAAGCCGCACATTTCTATATGTATGCCGCACTTCTTAACATGCATTAATGAAGTTTGAGCTGACATAGGCTAAGTACGCCTCATATTTTATAATGTGTGCAACACTTAGACCCCTTATCAGCCTATAAATAGGGACGAATTTCACACCATTTTAGATATCCCACACATTCTTCCTCACTTCAATCTCTCTCAAATATCCTCCTAAATCCCTGAATTCAAAGACGAAGAACGAAGAACACCATCATAGCATTTAGCGAATAAAGGTTGTAGTAAGATTCGATACTTGTAATGGGTAGAGTTTAATCCATATTCTTACCCGGGCATAGTATGTTTTTTGTTTATCTTCATTATTTTGTTATGAACTTTGTAGCCATGTGAGGCTAAATCTCTCATGACTACTCGATGATGTTAATATAATGATTAAGCTTTTGGTGTAGTTACGATCTTTTTAATCTTAAGCTTATATTGAATTCCTATCGTATCTTATCTTATCAACTTTGGTTATCAACTTTGATTGTATACTCATAACGGTATAGGTCAAAAGACCCGCTGTGAACTATATAGTTTTAAATATTTGTCTATGGTCTTTATTGTTTGAAAGGAGAAATACGCTTACGTTATTTGATAAACAAAGTGGATTTGATATAATAGTAACTAGATTATTTGAGTGACACATTTGATTGAGTTAACTAGATATAAGTCTGAAGTTAAACAAGTTAATTTGTTAAAACGTTTTCTGACGAGAAACCCTTTTTATAAGTTAAAGTCCTAAATTTGAGATCGCAATTATCACCATTATTAGAATTATTGAGCTATCTGTGTAGTCATCTTCTTCTTTATTGTACATAATCATTTATCTTAAAATTGGGTATTGTGCTAGGTTTTATCTACACATTTTTTTGAACACAAATCAAATCCTTGTGGATGATCTGGTCTTACCTAAGATATTATACTACATACGTGGGTTATACTTTTACCCGGTGTGTTTCCATTTAATAAATTAGTAATTTCAGTCTTATAAATTTAAAGCTTTTTAAACACATCAAAAGTTTTTGGCATCGTTGCCGGGGATTTTAAAGTTGTTCTTTAATCAATTTTTAAAATAATTTTTAACCATTTTCTTTTTCAAAAAAAATCACTGTATAATTTTCAGGCAAACTAAACCAAAACAAATTCTTCCTTGGATGCATACACATGCTTCCAACTCTGAACTTGTTGAACCACTTCCTGAACCTGAACGAACCCTGAATCGAAGACTTTGTCGACGAAATAGGAGAGTTCCATTCGAATAAAGAAACAAAACACCTGCACAACCGAAAGTTATTTACGCCCTAATTCTTGATATCAACTATTTCCGTCACTTTCTTGATATCCTTGAAAATTACAATCCAATAGATGATGAACCCATGTGGGCTGCTGACCGTGTTGTCGCTCCTACTCCCGGTTATGCAATTACCATTCCTGAAACCGCAAACAGATTCGCTATTAAAGGTAACCACTTGACTCTCGTCAAAGAAAACCAATTTGATGGTAGAATTAAAACCGATCCGCACAAACACATTCACGAATTCCTCAGAATCTATGATATGTTTAAATATAGAGACACCGAAAATGAAGCCGTCCGCCTAATGATGTTTCCCCTATCACTAACGGGTGAAGCAAAAACATGACTGAATGAACTCAACGAAGGAACTATTGAAACGTGGGATGAACTTTGCACCGCTTTCATTAGCATATTTTTTTCCCCAGCTCTTTTCGATCAACTCCTCAAAGAAATCTGAGCCTTTTCTCAAGATGAAAATGAAACCTTAACCGAAGCCTGGCTTCGTATGAAAGAAATTATGAGAAATTGCCATGGTCACAACCTATCCAAAGGCAATATCATAAAAATCTTTTACCATGGTCTCAACGAAACAACCTAAGAAGTTCTAAATGCCGCAACTGGTGGTATTTTCCTCTATAAAACACCAAACCAATCTTATCAACTCATCGAAGACAATGTCTTACTCAAGCTCGACTAGGCTAAAAATGAAAAAACAAATTCATCACTAAAGAAAACTGTTGCTTTCACCGATGAAGGTAGCAGTAATTCTGACACTAACAAAATTATGGCATGAATGGATGCCATGACCATGAAAATGGATGCTCAGTATAAAGAATTCCAATCTCGTTCAAAACAACCAAACCTTGATAATAACAATGATGACAAACCTATGTCTCCGAAAGAAGAAGCCAAATTCATGCAAACTTTTCATCGTACTCGTTTTTATAATTATTACCGTGACCGTGACCCAAATCACGATAATTGGCGTTCAAGCGGAAGAAACGATTACAATCGAGACAACTATCGATCCAAATCTGTTGATAAACCCGACCTTCAAAAATAATTAAGCCATTTCATAAAAGCTCAACACTCAACCAATTCTTTTGTCAAAGATACTTTTATGGATCTTAAAAGCAAACTCAAAACAACATTAAAAAATCATTAAGCCTCGATCCAAAATCTTGAAGCTAAATTTGACAGATTTACTGACAAGCAATCTGCTCGACCTTTTGGATCTCTTCCTAGTAACACTCAACAAAACCCAAAAGGTAGCTCATCCAAACCTTATCAACCTCCGTAAGCTTGAAATGAGCATGTAAATATCGTATTTACACAGAGTGGTAAATCCTATGACCCACCTATCAACCCAAATTCTCAACAAAATAAGTCTAAAACTCCTATCAACTTCAATAATGGGGATGAAGATGAGGAATCTACACCTGACCTGAAATCTCAAACTCCAAAACTTGTTAAAGAAATTCCGATACCTAAACCATTTAAACAAAAATTTCCATATCCTCAACACATTAGAAAAGAAAAAATGGAAGCCTAATATGGTAAATTCCTCGACATGATTCGAGCTGTTTGAATCAACGTACCTCTTGTCGATGTTTTAGCAGGAATGCCAAACTATGGAAAGTTTCTTAAAGAACTCGTAAGCAACAAGCACAAGCTTGAACAAATCTCATCCGCTTTCCTTAGCGATGAAAGTTCTGCTATGATTCAAAATAAAGTTCCACCTAAACTTGGAGACCTTAGAAGTTTTCTTATTCCATGTAACTTCAGTAAAGCTTTCTCATGCAATGCTTTAGCTGACCTTGGTGCTAGCATTAATTTCATGCCATATTCTCTATATGCAAAATTATCTCTTAAAACTCTTAAACCTACTAAAATGAGCGTAAGATTAGCTGACTGATCATTCCAACACCCTATTAGAAAAGCTAAAAATATGCTCGTTGAAGCTAGTAAATTCACCTTTCTTGTGGATTTCATTATTCTTGAAATGGAAGAAGATAGTAAAGTTCCTCTAATCTTAGGGAGACCTTTCCTCCATACTGCCAATGCAGTAATTCGAGTTAAACAGAAACAACTCAATCTTGGAGTTGGTACTGAACGAATAACCTTCTCAATTGATTCTGCGATGAAACACTCTTATTCAAACGATGATACATGTTTCAGTATTGACGTTATTGATGAAATATTGGAAGAAGATTTTGATGCTCTTCTCGATGAAGGGAGTAAAATCCTTCATTACATCGAGGGAACTATTCTTAAAGAAAAACTCTTTGATGAATTCTATGAATTCATGGTAATGACCGTCGATGAGAACTCTGAATCTGACTACGACACCGAAGAACCACCATTTGAAAAGATCACCTTTAACACCGATTATAAAATCAAGACGTCTCTTGATGAACCTCTTTCAGATCTTGAACTCAAACCTCTTCCTGATAACTTGGAATATGTATTTTTGGAAGAACCTTCTTTTCTTCCTGTAATCATATCATCCCAGCTTTCTAAGAAAAATAAAAATAAGCTTATCTTTGTTTTGAAAAGACATAAGCAAGCCTTTGCTTGGAAAACAACAGACATTCCAAGAATCTGTCCATCTTTTTGTAAACATAAAATTCAACTCTTAGATGACAAAAAGTCAGTCGTTCAAAAACAAAGACGATTAAATCCGAACATGCAAGAAGTTGTTAAAAAAGAAATCGTTAAACTTCTCAACACTGGTATCATATATCCAATCGCCGATAGCCCTTGGGTAAGTTCCATTCACTGTGTACCAAAAAAAAGTGGTATTACAGTAGTCACAAACTAAAAAGATGAACTTGTCCCAACAAGAACCATTACGGGTTGGCGGGTATGCATCTATTATCGTAAACTCAAAGAAGCAACTGCAAAGGACCACTTTCGTTTGCCATTCATTGATCAGATATTAGATAGACTCGCATGAAATAAATACTTTTATTTCCTCCACGGTTTTTTTGGATACTTTCAAATACCAATCAATCTTATGGACCAAGAAAAAACAACCTTTGCATGCCCTTTCGGAACATACTGTAGAATATGTTATTTTATCTAATCACTTAACCAATCAATGAAGAACTAGAGAGAGAAAGAGATGGAAGGAAGGTTTCTAGCGAAAGAAAAGAAGATATAATATTAGATTAATGCGTGTGTGAGAAAGAAAACCAACCAACACCCTCTCCAAGCCATGGAAAGGGTACTTATACATCATATTATGGCCGGCCATGGACCCTTTCATGGGATTTCTATGGTCTTTGGCCCTATTACCTATTTAAGGTTCCAAAAACTATCTAAGACCTATGAGCTACATATTTTATGAGTGACCGAGTCTTTTCTTGATTCCTAACAATCTCCCCTTAAGGGAGGTCACATCCTTTTACAAAAATCTTAAGCTTTGCATTCAACAAATGTATTTGGTCTTTGCTCGAGGTCTTGAATCTTTATCTTTCAACTTGTGATATGCGTAGCGATCTTTAGACTTTGGGCTTGAGCTTGTTCCTTTAAGCTTGACTTGCATGTGATCTTTGAGCTTCTTGAGATCATCAGCCAAATACAAACTCTTATTATCATCTTGTGATCTTTTGCCATCTTGTGTACTAATGAATTTTAGACCGACATGCTCAAACTATACTTGATCTTTAACTTAAAATCTTGAATAAAGCATCTTTCTTAAAGTTCTTTAAGTTTAACACTTTGTCGCTTTAAGAAGGACGTGCGGTATCAGAGTAGCGGAAGTCTTGAAACATGTACTTGAGCTTTCATAATGTCTTTACATATGTTGGACGAGTATGAGCATGTGGCTACGAATCATGACTTGTCTTGAACCAGCTGCATCCACCATCAGGATTACCTGCATGAATGAGTTAGTGATAAACAACATATATGGATGAAAGTGTCTTTGTCACTTTGTCAAATACGCTTGAAATAACCACGGTTCCTCATTAATCAGTATAAATACTGCATGCGATCAGGTAGAATTCCGAAGAATCTCCTTGACAGGGTTTCGTAGCTGCACTAGCCGTTCTTAATACCAGAGCGTCTCAAAGCAGATAACACGGTATGAGTGAACTAGTAAGATAAAGTCTCATCGATTGAATCAAAAATTGATTTGAAAATTGATCGGCGTGTCATTTGCTAAAGTGATTTTGCGACACATCAACTGTTTTATGCATTTCAAAATTCATCAATCGTCAATTCATAGTCTGGACCGAATCGATATCCAATGTCACAAGTTTGATCCATATAGATCTCACAAGTCACCTACCGCAAAGCTTGTTTGATGTTTGCTCTGGAAGGATTTCCATCGTCATTGTGAATACTTAAGTATCACTCTGATGTTCTGGTAATATCACAAGAATAATGCATAGGACTCTTAAGATATTACTTGTTTTTACAGTGTATGAAAAACAAATATAGTGGAATAGTATCCTAGTGAGATTTATGGATTATAGACTCAATAGTGCCACAATTTGGGTTATAGTAATTCGGAGGCTGGAGCAAACTGCCACCTCTTCAATACCAACTAAGTCGGAGTGAGAAAGTCGATAGAAATGTGTGTAATCTCCGTGAGAAATAAAACAAGAGTATTTTAAGAGACCTTGAGTGGCTAGGGAGGGTTGTGCATCGCACTACTGGGTCCATGATGACTATCTCAATACAAGGACAACAGCTTAGTATTTCTGATAGCATATGTATTAACCCGGTTTCTGCCTAAGTGTATGGAGAGCTTCTTTCTTTTCACCCTTTATCTTAACTTTTCATTTTCATTCTTTAACCCCTTCAATGCTTACCAAGACTTCATCAGTAACACCTTGTTGGGTTTGTTCCAGTGTTAGCTCTATCTTAGTTCGCATTTGTCCCCTTTCTCTCCTTTTCTCCTTTTTTTATCATACCTAAGGACTTTTATTCTAATAATGCAATGTCCCTGGGTAGATCCCTCTGGTTCTGGTTGGATCGTGGGAATGAACACATATACCTAACCATCTTATAACTCTAATTAATTAAATACATGGTCGGTATTTTGGTATTGTTCTCAGCCTTAAAACCATTTGAAAATATCGATCAAGGTACTTTGTGATATAAATCAAAACATTTGGTTCCTTGATGTTTTTAACTTTCAAAATTTCTCCCTTGCATATGTGCATCGATATTCGAAAATGTTTAGCACATACGAGGAAGAAGCTGCACTAGAGTTATTAAAATCACATTTTACAAGTTATATATTTTAATAACATTTTCTCTCCTTATCAAAAATGTCAAATCTCTTGATATTTTGGATATCAATTAATTTAAATATATATGAAAATTATTTAGGGAGAAAACTTTTCTGATTATATATATTAAGCCGTATTAGGAACATTTTGATGCTCCCCCTTAATTTCTTAGGGTATTATATGGTGTTTCAGTACGTTAATTTGATTTTTTTTGAATTTACTAAGAACTTCTTGAAAATTCATACTCAACCACTATATATGCCTATTTTTTTGGTCTAACACTACTTATTTACATATTCACAAGATTTATAATTACAAAGTTTGACCTAAAAGAGTAGGACAAAATATGACAAAGTCATATTGTCCGCTGAAGCAGTCTATGGTCGTCCCCGTAATCTCTACCACCAATAAATTTTTCCAAGCTCCTCATTATTCGTCTATCCAGCAGCTTTTGATTGATGGATTTGATCATGATGCGGGTCCTTTGCTGATCCAATCTGGTTTATAGCCTCCTCCTTATGGCTGTGTTATACTCCAAGTGTGACTCGTGAAGCTTTTGATACAGAGTGTTACGAACTGAAATGAGAGTGTCGTTACTGAACTTGTAAAGCTCGTCAGCACGCATGAATCTCTTTCTTTTCAGCTTGTCTTCATAGATCACACCTTGAGGGTTTGAAAGAGTGTTATACGCTGTTCCGCGGGACATATCCACATCTTGAGTTCTTGGCTTGGTAAGGTTGAGCTTCATCTGGTAACTCTCTACTCCCAGCTGAAGGTCTTCAACCCTTGCCTGAATAACCATCCTTCGTGCAAACATACGTAAGTTTACTACCAAATGAACCACAACATTCGTATCGAGGTTGTGTAGTTTGTTTTAAACAACGAGAAGTAGCATGTCTTCAATGTCGTTTAAATGCAGTCTCTTGAAATCACCTTCCTTGAAAGTTTACAGTTTTTGTTGGTCCCTTGGAATCTGATATAGGGTTTATCAAATTAAACTAATCAGAGTCCATGGCAATTAAAGTGAGCTTTAAAATATATATATAAAGAATATAAATAACAAGTTTAAAACACACAGAAGTACTTTTCAACGTATAGGTTCTTATTAGAATCAAATAAAGAATCTATGACACACCTTGTTTGCGGAATAACAAGGTAGTTGAATGACAATTAGAGTGTTATCTCCTTTGAACTTATTCTCTAACCGAAGTTATAAGAAATAAGAAAAGAAACTATTCGACTAGAATTGAAGCTTCAGCTTCAGCAGTTTCTATTCAGTTTGTTTGAGAGATAAATGCTCTTCAATGTGTTTCACATTAATTGGAAGAGATAACATTTACTCTAGGAATCCCTTTCCTTTTATAGGCAAAGGGATTAGGGTTTATAAGTTTAACCTAGACTACGTGGCAAGAATTAAATGGGTGGTTGAACTACCATTTAATGCAAGTTTTCTTTCTAGTACTAGGTACTGTCCTTTGAAGAAAGTTGTTATACTTCTATACCAACTTTTAGAAGTTACTTTCCCAAGGAGATTTCTTTATTCCCTTTTGACTTAAAGCAATTCTTCTTCCTCCTTTTAAAACCTTCTAGAAGTGAAACAACATGTTTTAACTTCTGTTAAGGAGATAGACAACGTTCAGCTTAGAATTGTTAACCAAGATGAACTGAAGCTCTTACCAAAAGCCTTCTTCAGTTTCTGTACCGCTGCATAAACTGAAGTGAAGATACTTCACAATCTTTTAAGGACCTGAAGAGCTGACGCTGAAGAAACTTCAGCGACTCAAAGTGAAAGACTTCAGCTTGAGCAATACTTAAGGGATTTTATGTTTAAATCTACGGAAAGACTAAAGGGCTCAGGAACTGAACCCAACAATCTCCCCCTATTTGAATATACAAATAAATTATGTTAAAATCAGTTGTAAGTGAGTACAACAACTTCTTCTTACACAACTGATATAAATTGAACAACATAAACTGATAACTTTTCATTCTAACTTTCATTACAATACAAATTCAAAAGATAAAGTTATTACAAAAGATTACATTATATTGCCTTAGCTGCTCAATGACTCTCATCTGCTTGAGTGGGTTCAAGTTTATCTTATCAATTTCAGCAAGCAGAAGAGAACTAAAGGTCCTGGAATAACCATCAAACCCTGGACCATCAAACCCTGGACCTTGGTGAAGTCTGAAGAAGATTTCTTGTACAATATATAACAAGGTGTTTGAGAAATCTCTGAAGTCTTCACTAGTAACAAAATCCTGTCTGTGATACGAGTTAAACAAAATCATACATAGGACAGGTTCATTAAGCACAGTACCAGCTGGATGATCTTCATATTGAACTGATGACTTGAGCCTTTGTTAGCTTTGAAGAAGTCATGCATGTCATCAGCATGCTTTCTTTTCTTGTTTTCTAGATCATTCAGTCTATCCAAAGGATCCTGTTCACTTAGAGGTCTATCCAAGTCGATTCTTAGTTCAGCTTCAGTTGTACGGAGATAGTCCATTCTTTCCTGTATTTGTTTATAGATGGACATCCATCCTTTACTTTTTTTGTTAGGGCGGGATTTGACAACTTCTCTCCATTCACCAAGATGTAAGTCACTGGCTTTGAACTCAGGAATGATTTTACTTATATCATATTCTCTATATACTTTCAAGGTAATTGGACCCTTTCTGGTTAAGATATCACAGTTGGTAATTCTTGATTTTGCTCTTCTATTCAGTATTTTGTCATAGTATCTGTCATAATGTAACTTATCATTGTAGTACTTGTTTACCACCTCAGGACCAAGAAGATCAATCAGCTCTTCTTTCCTCATTTCACCTTCATGTCTGGCGGCTTTAGCCTTAGCCTCTTCCTCTATTTTATTGTGTGCACTGATTTGTTCTATAGTTAAATGGACATGTTCTCCATCTTCAGTAACAAAGTCAAACTTTTTCAAATCCTTTTTCTTAGAGGATTCAACCATGAAACCAGGCACGTATGTTGTTTCATCATCAGAATCACTTTCTGTACTCACTTCTTCAGCATCCTTTGAAGACATGGCCTTTTTGCCCTTGTCTTTCTTGATATGCTCCCCCTCAGGTTGAGAGGAGCCTTTGTGGATTTTGAGGAGGATATTGCATTTGAGTTTTTGTGGTTGTGATGATAGGAGGAATGATGGTTGTAGCAGGTGGTGTTGTTGGTTTTGGTTGTTGGTTGTTTAGGTTTTCCTTTTCAGCATTCTTTTTAGCTCTTCTTTGAAAAAGCTAAGAGATGGTTGCTTGATTTGTGTTCTTCTCCCCCTCAGCAGGCATAGTGTCAGCTTGGCCTACTAAAGGAACACTTTGATATCCAGCTTTTGATGAGGCAGAATCTAAAACCTGAGTAAACCTATTCAACGGTTTTGTGACATTTAGTAAGAGACCTGGAAAAGCATCCAAGGTTTTTAGATTAGCTTGAACTGATGGAACCTGTACTGGTAGTGAAACAAATTCCGCTGGAAGTTCCCAATAAAGTGTCTTCAGTTTAGCAACTTGTGATGTAAGACTTGTGACAGTCTTTGTAAAGTCTTCTAGTTAGGAGGGAATTTCTTTCAAATCATTTGGTAGCTCAATATCTAATCCATGAACTTGTTGCTTTAACCCTTTTACTTCTTCAGTCAGTTCATTAAACTAGGAGGGAAGATCCTTCAGCTCAGTTGGTAGTGAGCTGCTAAAGTCATGAGCAAATAAAATCTTTGAGAATTCAGTTTATGAAGACTTTACCAGAAGCTCATTGAGCTGTCCTATATTGGGAAAGGATGTTTGAGCTTTAAGGATAGAAACTTCAGCTTCAGCTTTGTTCTTCTCAAGTTTTAGTTTGTGATTTTGAGATTAAAGAATGAGGACTTGGTTGGTGAGCTCTTGAATTTTAGAAGACCTGGGAGATGAGGATTTTGGAACTGATGTGTCTTTAGTAGTAGTGTGAACCTCATCCTCCTCATCTTCATCGTTATCATCAACAACAAGGACAAGATTATCATCAAGTGAGTCCAGGTCTTTGAAGCTAGGTTGCACATTTGACACCAGCTTTACTAGATCTTCTAACTTGATTGTGTTGGAGGCTTCTTCTTCCTCAACTTTTCTAGCAATGGAGCTGGCCCCTTTTCCTGTTTTAGGTTGAGTGAGGATAGTTTCTAACCCTTCACTAATATATTTGGTTTGGTCTGCAAGAACATGTGGGTCAGTACCTGCAAATAAGTGATCATATGAAGTGTTTTGGTTCCTTCATTCATACCCTATTGTTGAGGTACAAAATCACTAGGAGCAGATTTTCCAGGATCAGCTTCAGCTGTGGAAACTGCTGAAGCATTATTTCTTGAGGCAGACTCAGAGTGAATAATGAAAGATGCTGAATAAATAGATTCATTTAAATTAAATGCTGACATGCCGCTACTGAGTTGAGGGGTAGCTCTTGCTTCACTGGTGACCCCTAAAGAGGTTGGGCCACCAGTTGCTTGCTTGTCCTCTTTATGCATTCCAGTATCTACGTGTATATAAACTGGAGGCTGGCTTGGGTTTGAGTCCATGGCTGAGCTGGAGTCTTTTCTTTTTCTTAGAATGGCCAGATTTGGAACTGGTGGGTGCTTTAAAGGACCCACCTTTTGTTACCTCTTTGCTGGACATAGAGGGTTGTTTTAAAGAAGTTGAAAGCTTCTTGTGTCCAGGTTTAGCTCCAGGCTTTGTGCCTTGGAAAACACTCTTAGCTTTGGAAGAGGTTTTAGGAGCTTTAAAGACCACTAGCGTATCAACAACGCAGATAGCCAACATGTGGTCTGGGAAGGGAGGTTCTTCAGGTTGGTTGGGCTTCAGCGCCCAATTGTTGACACTGAAGACTTGAGTGGGGTAGAGTGTGAGTTCTCTATCTCTATAGCCTTCCTTCATCTCATGCATCATCACTAGAGATAGAAATCTAGTGTATGGTACAACCTTTTCCTTATGTTTCTTGTTCAGTTTAATGATGATGTCTTCCTAAAAGATATTGGCATAGTCAATGTTGATCTCATTTACTAGACTATACAATATAATGGCATCTTTGTTGGTAATCTGATCAAAACATCCAGTTTTACTTCCTAAACACTGGATAATCTGTGCCATTAGTAACCTCCACCTAGGAGGAAGAAGACTCTTTTTGAGAGTCCATTTGGCAAGAACAGCTTCCCCATACCCAATTATTTCAAACTATGGCCTCACTATGTCAATAGATGGTGGTGCAACATACCCGCTAGGGTGAGGAAGGTAATGTGCACCAATGGCATTCCTAAAGGTGTTTATCCCTACTTCGCCATAGATACCACCAGTGGGGGTTGAGAAGGAAACCTTAGAGTTTTCAAGAGCTTTAGCTGAGTACCAAAACTCAGCTAGGTATTCCTTATATATGTTTGGAGTCTGGTAAATGGTTTTCTAAGGCAACATTTGGAAAAGAAATTAGAAACACATTTGAAGTGATCCTTGTTATTGTGTTCTGGTTATAGAAGAACAACCTCATTGTTTGTGTTGAGGATGATATCTTCAAGATTGAAACCTACTTTGTTAATACAAATAATTACTAAAAACATTATTTATATTTTTCGACCTCTTAATGTATTGATAATAACAAAATTTAAAAACGTTGACGATAAAAATAAACGTTTACAAATTATTAATCGTAAAATTCCATTTCTAAGATTATTAATCACTTAAAGTATGGACAAACAAATCATTTAGCATGATTAGTGATCAAGAAAATATTTTTCTCTTAACCATCACATTTTTACAAAAGTATTTTCACAAAAATAAATATACAAAATATTTTCTAATTAAAAGAAAAGTTTTATTTAAAACTTGAATTTGAAATTCAAATTTTCCTCCCAAAATGGAAGGTTCCATAACAAACATAACATTCCCCACAAAAAGACAAAAACATGAGTGTAGTCTACTAGGCGGCCCCCTTATAGGTCTGGCGCCCCCCAGATATATATGGGACCGCCGGGACCGCCTACAGTGACCTTTGGGTTTTCCTGCCGATAAATACTGCTTCATTTCCAGCTGAAAAATATACCTCTTTGCACGAATTTTTTAGATAACTTTCTCTCTCTAAAAACCTTCTTTCTCTCTCTAAATATCTTGATCACTAACATTCTTAGATCTTGTTTCAAGTGATCCAATCTCATCTCATCTTTCTCATTCTTCTATCAAGTGCAAAAGAAAAACGTTCATATTCACTGTCACACCCCGCCTAGGCAGAAACACGAGGCGTAACATCATGGATATCATCACAACACAATGGTGTCAACAATAGAGAGAACTAAGTGAATTAGATAAACAAATGAGACACAATGTGTCATGACAATATCTAACACAAGATAAAGGAGTTTTGCATTACGATAGCAAAGTCATACCACAAGGAAACATAATCCAAAAGTCTACACCAAATCAACAAACAACCAAGTATCAAACAATTCAAGTGACATAAATAAAATCTCTAGGAGAATGACTCCACATGCAAGCCTACAGTCTCACTAGCCACTCTTCCTAACTTCAACATCCTCAAGATGGTTACCTGAAAATGATGCTTAAAACGTCAACACAAAGGTTGGTGAGAGTCATAGGTTTACGACACACAATCCAACTTTAAAATAAATTACTGTGATTAATAAAACATGACAGGACAATTAAGCTAGCTACTATACAAGCTAACATGCAATCATACCAAACAACCACAATTGGGACGGAACGTGCCCACGATCCACATCATACAGTCATGGGTAACCCCGTTACCCTTCGATCGAGGCCATGGATACTCCCAAAGTAACCTTCCTGCTCGCTAGGCCACAGTACCATCCACTAAACAGGCCATGGATACCTGTAGGTGATCCTCCTGACTTAGTTGGCAATTCTCAATATCAAATCACAAAACATGTAGCACACAACATACAATAGTCACGTATAGTCCATGCATCTTTGACAACACATTATCACAGTAATCAAAACATTTCCAAACACTTTGCATCATTTCCACCCCAATAAATCATAAGAAAAAGAGGGGTTATGAAACTCACCTGAATGCTCAAACGTAGCTTCCAAATCTCAACACGCAACTATACAAATAAATAAACACGGTTATACGCGACCAAGCTAAAAGCTCTAGTGCATGTAACACACATATGATGGATGTCTAAGGGTTTAGTTAACCATAATGGGTCACCCCGACACCATGCCCAACCTTAACCATCTCATTAACACTTTACACTAGCTACTTATAATTAAATCAGAATTGCAGAATTTTAGTGTCTCTTTACGTGCTCAAAACCCTTACTTAATGACCTTTATAAGTTATACCAAAAATCACCCATGTCCATTTATGAGTATATTAACTATCTTGTGATTCCCAAGTATTAATTACATGTGTAACTACTTCAAATAAAATCAAACTTTAAAACTGTCCTAATTCGGATCTGATTACACACCAAAATATATCACCCTAACTACCATATTTAGACATGCTTTCAGAGGCTAATTTTCACGGGATTATCAATAGACATATGGAACTTAACTACTGTAGAAGGGCTAATCTTAATTCTACTTTTAAGTTAGGGTTTCATCCTCACAAACATGACCTAATTCTGACCCGTATTTACTGTTTTGACCACTTTTGTTCCAGAGATTATTTGAATGCCTTCCCGACCTTAAAAACTTTCGAGGCTGGATTTTATGGAAAGTAGACTCTTTTAGCTTATTCATAGACTCAAGAAACATATCAATACACGTTCTTATCTTCTAGATATCAGTCGTTTAACACGACCCAAAATTCTGCTCAACCCTAAATCCAGTTTTAATGCAAATCTAACCAAACCACAAGCATGCATACACATCTAATTCAATCCTAAGCATACTACAATCATAATATATCATAAACATTCTTTATTTTAATTAAAACGCTAGATCTATCATAATTAGGGTTACATGAATAATAAAATCTAGTTATGAAGAACACACTTACCTTGAATCTTAGCACCTAAATCACAACTCTTGAATGTTCTTGGATCTTTAATGAAAATCGACTCTTCTAGGGTTTTCTTTGGGGAGGTTCGTACAACTCAACACAAGGGAAGGAGGAGAGAAAATTTTGAATAGGGCTTTAAATATATATATTTTTACCTAAAATACTTATCTAAAACAATTCCTAATCTAATTAAAAAAACATTTTTTTTCTTTTTATCCCTAAAACCGAACGCACCCTTATTATATATATATATATAGTTATATTATGTTTTTATTAATTTATTAATTAACTAATTTACTTCATTACTTTAAGTTTTTATAAAAACCTAAGCTAATTTGATTAAACCTTTTTTACTTAAACGCTACTTCCTAACTTTCCTAAATATAACTTTCATTCACCAACCCACTTTCTATATTTAGAAAGTTTCTACTAACTATATATTTCACTCACCTATTTACATTTCAAAAATTCCATAGTTCCCATAAACGCTTACACTAAATCACATAAGAATTGACTAGCAATGCATGCAACACCTCTTTCATGTTCTATATCACCACAAACGTAAACAAATGGAATACTTAACACAAACGCATAATGCACACAAATAAATAATCATTTACCTCAAAAATACATCATGCACATATGTAAACCACTTAGTACACATAAAATCACATAGCACAACACCTAAACACATATAATGAACCCTTAGCCATTTCTAAAGGTATAAACTAACCTGCTCGAATCATGGTTGTCACAGTCTCCCCTCCTTTAGGAAATCTCATCCCGAGATTTTACTAGCCGATTCATCAGCATGATCAACAAACAACTGAGGATACTTAGACTTCATATAATCTTCACGCTGCCAAGTAAACTAGGGACCATGCTTTCAATTCCAAGGAACCTTCACAAGTGATATCTTACTACGTTTTAAACTCTTAATTTCACGGTCCATAATCTATACAAGTTTCTCAACAAAACGAAGAGTTTTTTCAACCTTAATCTCATCCAATGGCACATGCAGGCTAGCATCTGCCAAACACTTCTTTAGATTTAACACGTGAAACGTGTCATGTACACCACTTAATTCCTCGGACAATCTTAACCGATATCCTACAGGACTGATCCTTTCAAGAATCTTAAATGGCCCTACATACCTTGGGGCTAACTTACCCTTCTTCCCAAAATGAACCACGCCTTTCCAAGGCGACACCTTTAGCATCATACGATCTCCAAACTTAAATTCCAACGGTTTGTACCTGTTGTCAGCATAGCTCCTTTGCCGATCTCTCGCCGCTTTGAGCCTCTCTTTTATAATCACTACTTTATCAGTCGTTTCCTGCACCAATTCGGGTCCAATCAAACTAACTTCTCCAATTTTAGCCCATAACACGGGTGACCTATATTTTCATCCATATAGTGCTTCGAATGGAGCACACCGAATGCTAGTGTGATAATTGTTGTTATGAGAGAATTCAGCTAA
>BQNB010034784.1:0-20000 GCA_026074375.1 Tanacetum coccineum
CCCTAAGAATTTCCAAGCTTCTTCTCATCAAATATAACCTGTAAAGCAAAGACAAAGACAACTATACCAAGCATAAAATTGGCGGGATATGATATATACAACGAGAGTTTAGGGTTTTAACTCTATGAAATCAGTAAAGATAGGATGAAAGCGATGATATGATCATAGGTTTTTGCAGGTTTACAACAAAATTATAGATTTTAAATATGGCATATTTTATTTTTCAAAAATACTTGAAAAATCCCGAATCTTCACATTGCTGGAGATGCGACGCCGTCAAGTTTAATTTCGACGCCGTCTGCAGACGCACTGTGAAGATTTCCTCTTCGTTTTTAATAAGAAATTTCCTGCACGCAATTTATTAGTTATATCTGTGTAAAACACAAGAATTAATCATTACAATCATATGACTCGAAACTGACGTGAATTAATCTAAACAATTTATTCTAAATGTTTGAATTTGGTTCTTATAAACCGGATATATTCCCCTACACTTATTTTTTGTAAAATACATTTGATTGTAAATAAGACGAAGTTATAAACAAACAAAGCATGATTACAAATTCATTCAAACATTAAAGAACAAATGATAAAGAATTAAAACACAAGACACTCCTAAATACGGGAAAGTAAATATTGGGTTGCCTCTCAAAAAGCGATTTTCTTTATTTATAAGTTTTGTAGCTAGACTCGAAGTCACACGTCCTTACGTGCCTTCATCTTCATCTTTCATTTCACTTTCCGCTATCACGAGTGCGGGATGCTTATTTTTGAAAATTTTGCTCCTCCACTGGTTAAACTACATTTTCTTCTCTTGATGAAGCTTAAGATGAAGGGCCTTTTTTCGTCCTCCTTTATGTCTAAAATCACGAAGTCCATGGGATACACGTAACCAGCAACATCCACTAATACATCTTTGGCTATTCATAAGGGATAGATATACGAATGGCTAGCTAGGGAGAGCCTAATGTCGGTTTCCGCAGGCCTTTCATTGGTTAGCTTACTGTAGGCGGAAAAGGGCATGACGTTCACATCAGATCCTTGGTCAACTAAGGCATTTGTGTGTTTTAATCCTCCTATGTTACATGGTATTTCAACATTTTCTCCTATGTCCTCCTTCCTGGTTATTCTCTTTTTAAGAATTGAGTCGTGTACAGGTCCCCTAGGTAATAAATTGTAAGTTTTTCGCTTTATTTTACCTACGCGGGCTGCTGACAGGGAGTCATTAAACTTTTTATTTTCCACAAGCCCTTCGATTAATTTTGCATTGATTCTATGTTTTAGGTAAATCCTAATAGTATGGAATAGAGGCCCTTCATGCCGCTTCTTCCTCTCCGTACTTCATGACGTTCTATCTTACACTTTTGGTTGGTTCATCATTTGCCCTTCTTTCAACCTTGTTTGTCACGAAAGCTTTTTAAGTGGTTCTTCTTCCTCAGATTTGCTAGGCTCCACTATGCTTTCAATGATTTCCCTATTGTTTACCATGTCTTTTTCCTCCTCTTCACTTTCCACAGTCAACTCCTCGTGGATCCTCGTCACTCGTTATACATAACGTCATATTTCCCTTCCCCCCCCCCTACCATACTTCAGCTTCTTATTTAGAATAACGATTGAATTAACAAAGTGAATACGTTTTGGGGATGAAGGGTTTCTATTTTGTTCTACTAATGATGACTGAGATAGATATTTTAGGAAGAGTAACTTTGATGGTCTTTTGATTCCCTTGCCTCGAAGCTCCTCTTTTGTGAGGTCATTAGCAGACGTGAAATTCATTTGAGCTGCGGGGCTTCCTACAGTGTTATGAATGGGAGTGTCATCAAGCTTTTCAGAAATGGTTTTCCACAAAAGATTAATTTTACTAATCATGTCGGCTTAATGTTGTCCAAGTTTAGTTCTTAGACTGGATAGTCTTTTCTCTTGATGAGAGTCAAAATCAATTAGTGCCTTCTCAAGCTTCATTTGGTAATTAGACGAGTAGGTGGAGAACGAGCCATTCCGTGGGCTGGTAAATGTTTGGGCCTGTGCCCAGTTAAAGTTTGGCTTTCCCTTCCAAGCATTGGCGGCTTCGTTAAAGTTTCTTGGTCCTTGGTTCATAGCGAACTGCCTAATTCTCATTCTGTCAGTACGCGAGGATGCATATACAACAAAGCTTGTTTCGGGATATTTTTTATTGTTTTTTCCATGCAGTACTGAGTATCGTGGGGACCACTACATATCTTGCATGAAGAAGTGATTTTGTTTACTTAAGTAGGTTTCATCGGAGCAATGTAGGCTTCCATCAAGCATTGAACTTGATTTTCCAGCTCGATGAGGCGGCGGTCGGATGTACTCGGGACATCTTGAGGCAAAGAGGTTGCTTTGACCGGCTTAGAGAAATCCCTTGGGTCGTTCTAACCTTCGTTGTCATAGAGGGTGAGGTCCTTTAATAATGCCAAGGATTCTTTGGCGTTTCTGTCACGGAGCTTACCACCGGTCGATTGGTCAATGATTCGTCTTGTGGCGAGAGTGACATGGTCATAAAAAATTTGGACTTGGAGCCAAAGATCGATGCCATGACGAGGGACTTTTTGGAGTAAGTCTTTAAAATGAGTCCATGCTTCAGAAAGAGATTCTCCTTGATGTTGTTAGAACATAAGAATGTCATTGCGAAGTTTTGCAGTCCTTCCCGGTGGAAAGAATTGAGCAAGGAAACGAGTATCTTGCTGGAAGACGTTCAAGCCAATTGCTAGCTTGATCATAAAGGGAAAATTAAAATAAACATAGGCGCGTTCTTTCCCTATTGTCACCATTAAGGTCAAGTGAGTCTACTAGTTTAAGAAAATCCTTAAGGTGTTGGTTTGGATCCTCGGACCGAAGTCCGTGGAATAAGCATCCGTTTTGCATCAACCGGATGGTGTCGGATCAAAGAGGTACCACATTGTTCCCTTTGGGGAGTTCAATGGTGATCTTATAGCCCTCATAGCTAGGTTTGGAGTAATCTCCAAGAGTACGGATAGGATTCGCGTCTCCCATGGTGGTTGGCAAGAATGGATTACGAAACAAATAACACAAAGAAATGATAGACTACAAGAAAGCTAATGTACTGGAATTAAATTTCTCACTTGATAGGAATCAAGCGAGTAGAACTAAGTTAAACAATGATCGAAACCTAACTATTCCTCAAAAACGGTGCCAAAATCTTGATGTGGAGGTTGTGAAGACTTCACAGGAAGCTTTACAATCTCCTAGGCAGTGTACCTAACCGTTGTAGTGCAGTATAGGCAAGACTCGGGGGTTGTTAATCCGTTCTCATAGGGGGAAAGTTGGAAGGCTCGAACACAGTCTACAAAACAAAAATTCTAAGGGGTTGAGAGAAGATTCTTTTTGTGTTTTTATATTTTTAGGAAAGCAAGTAAATATCATAGTTTTTATTGATCCCTTCTTGACAGATCTTACTTAGTGATATGTATGAAAACACATATCCTTTTTATATCAAAAATGTCCCATAAAAGACAAAATTGTGCTTAAAATACTTGTATATTACTTGTTTTGTCTTTGTGATTGTGTAGGTACGGATATTGCAAAAATCACAAGAAAACGGTCAAAACCGGACAAACACGGACACAGGAAAGGAAAGAGAATACAAGAGCCGAGAGAATGCTATCAAAGGTCAACAAAAGTCAACCCTTGGTCAACCAAAGTCAACCATATAAAGACAAAAATTCCCAAATCAGTCCCTCAAAGGAAACCAAATTGCAAAAATAGTCCCTAAACCCTAACGGTGTTAACTCTTTAATTTAGAAAGAGTTAACACCCGTTAACTCTTACATAAATCCACTACACACCCGTTACCTTTTTATAACCAAGCTTGGGCCCAAAATAAACAGCTCCAGCCCAAAACCCTTTATAAGCTCAAAGTCAAACCCCGGGTAAAAGAAAAGTCAAACTCACACTCTTATAAAAGTAAAAACGCAGGAAAAACTGTTGATTACTGTTCATCGTCGTCTCTAATATTTACCTGCGTCAAAACAAAGGGTAAATGCAAATTGGCTACGTGGCTAGTTAATTCAAGTGACAAGCAATGATATGGCAAAGTTATACATCATCCAAAGCTCCCATTGGTGGAAACCCACAAGGAGAATGACACGCGGATGCAAGGAAACACACCAAGATCAAGATTTTTGCACTAAAAGACTCACAAAAGAAGCACAAGGTCTGACACACGGAATGCCACGCTGGCAATCCGTGTGCTCACCCCATTTAATCCAACGGTGTAAATCTATGATCCAATCATTGCTAATAATTGAAGGGCCAGGATCAAAGGGAGCGTGTACCTGACTCAGGGGCCTAGAAGCTTCTCCCAGGCAGTATAAATACAAGCAAGGACTCACTCACAAGAGATATCTAGGAGTAGGATATAAATTAGCTTATTAAAATTAGCTTTTTTAATTTTCATTTAAAATGTTTTAGCTTAATGTTTGCTTAAATGTAATTTCCTTTTTAGAATTGTATTCAACTTTTTCATTAATAGAATTCATATTTGCTTTTCTCAAATTCACTTAAAACTTTGTTTAATAAGCTTTTAATGTGACATAAGCTCTTCACAAGCTCATCTTAAGCTCTTTGACTCTCTAAGCTCAAATTAAGCTCATAATAAGCATTTAATCTACTTAAACTATAAAATCAATTAATTACCTTTGCTTATTGGATTTTGAGCTTTTTTAGAAGATGAGCTAACCATGGAAGAGCTCATAAGGAATTTTACTAGCTTATCATTGATAAGTTAGAGCTTGTAGACAGCTCATTTGAGCATTGATTTGCCTTTGTTTAGCTAAAGCTTGGGGTAAGTTTCTTATTTCCTTTGCTGTCTAATTTTCCGTAGCTTTAATAGGAGCTTAACTTTTGCTTATTTCTTGCTTATTAGTGATTATTTCTGTTTTTTATGCTATTTGAATGAATTTGATTATCTGTTTTTGATTAGTATAGCTTAAATCACAGTTTGCTTCATTTTGTCTCTAATCTGTCAAAAAGAAAAAAAATATAAGTATAGTTATTAGATCTTCAATTCTGGCTTAATTGTTTGTTGAAATAGGTTCATTAGATTTGTTATAAGCTATTAGTTATCTGGTATTTAGGATTTAAGCTCTTAATTTCATTTTCATAAGCTAATATGGTTTTGAGTCTAATTAAAGGGGTGTTTGGGTCAGCAACACATCCATAGGTTAGATGCTAGTTTTGTGCTCATTGGTCTTTTTATGTGTTATTTTAAATCTCAAAATTAGGTTAGATCAAGATGTTTTTATAAGTTAGATTTGTGTTAGTTAAGTTTTCAATAGTTAGTATCATAAAAGCTCAAAACTGTCTAGTTTTAATTGCATTATTAGCTTATTTCAGTTCTAGCTTGTGTCTTTACTTAATTTGCATCTAGGCTTGAGTTAAAAGAGTGTAGAAGTCATTTATAAATAGGTCTGCATTAAAGGGATTTAGTTTGGTCTATATGCATGTCAACTGCATCAGCAGTTATAATAGATAAACCTCTACTTTCTAGCTTAATTTCTAGAGAGTTAAAGTAGTTTTTAGCTTTAGCTTTTTGTAATACAATAAGTCCTTAAGTCATAAATCATCTTTTTCAATTTGGATTTTCAAAATAAGCTATTTTACTAATATGTTTTTAAGCTGCAAAAGTGAATTTTTTCTTTTCAAATCCAAAGTAAATTCAGTATGTTCTGAGTTTTTAGGCTAATTTCATTTAGCCTTTTCATTTAGCACTTAGTTTTCAAAATAATTTTTAAAAGTAGATTTAGGTAGCTTTTTAGTTGTAGTATAAGCTTGCATAAGCTATTTCCCCACAAGGATACAAGAGCTTATTGAAAAATAAGCTTAAAGATCCCTGTAGGGACTGTTTGGGTATCAGGTTTTGTCAAGTACTTATTTCAGTTTTTATAGCTTATTTTCTTAAACTTTTGCTTAATTTGTTCTTAAAATAGCTCATTAGGGTAGTGTCAAGTAGAAAGTTAGCTTATTTCTCAATAACTCAGCTTAAATTTCCTTTTAGAGTTCTTAAATTTTCAAAAATTAAAAAAAAGTAGTTAGGTAGTAACTGTCTAGTTATAAGCTGTTTAACAGCTTATTTAGGACTTTTCATAAAAAGTTTTTTTTATATTAAAAGTGTTTATTTTTAGCTTATTTACAACTTTGCTTTTATAAGTTTTCAAAATAAAAAATAAAAAAATGGGGAAGGTGGAAATCGGGGGTGAGCAAGGCTCGAACCCCCGACCTCAACACCCTCAACCCTTTTATAACAACACAACACACACTCCACTACCAACGCGCCCTGGGGACTTTTTCATTAAACCTTTGCAAAATTTATTATTTGAATACGTTTTCTTCATTTTAGCTTATAAGCTGTTATAGCTTATTACACAGCTTATTCGATAAGCTGTGTAATCAAGCTTATTTTTCCTAGGTTCTATTTAGTTCAAGCTATTTTCCATATTTTTTTAGAATTTTTATAATTAGTTTAGTATTTTTAAACATTTATTTTTATTAAAAACTTTAAAAAATCATAAAAAATAGAAAAATAATCAAAAAAATATAAATCTTTTTTAGAAAATTTTCTTTTATCGTAAAGTTTCTAGGAAAATTAGTTTTGCCTTCGTAGGGTTTAATTTGCAAAATTTCATTTTTTAAAGAACGGGATTCGTTCCCGTTTACATTTTTCGTGTTTTAAAGCTCATTTCAATTTCGTTTTTGTTCTAGTTTTCTTTAAACTTCCTTTTTAGTCAATTAGAGTCTATTTAAAAAAAAATTTATTTTAGGTTTAATTTTGGAAATTTAGGGTTTTTAACTGCCGTTTAGGGTTTCCGTTTTGCGTTTTTAGTTAAAGTTTGATTTCCCGTTATTTGTTCTCGTGCTTAATTGTTATCATTTGCTTATTTTAAATTGTAGAAGTAGATAATCAAATCAATCTTTGTTTCCAATTCAAATCATTGTCCGAACATCAAACGTGGTTTTAATTTCACAAATCGTTGGGGAATAACGACCCGGGAATCATACTTCCCGGTTAATATACGTATTATATTATAGTATAATTTGTAGAGAATTTCCTTTTTTACCTTTGTCTTCAAGGGTAATTTTGGTATTTTTCATCAAATTAAATATTTTATATTATTACTGTGTTTGCTTTACTACAATCAATTTTTGCGCCGCTGCTGGGAACTTGAATAAGATTCTTTCGTTTGAAGTTTGTTGATCGTGATTTGGAGAACCTTTCGTTTTTGAAAGTTACGCTTTTAAGAAAATCAAAAAAAATTAAAAATATAAAAAAGCCAAAAAAAAAAGTAAAATATAAAAAGTAAAAATATTTTTCTTTTCTTTTAGTATAATTATCATATATAAAAAAAATTGTCCATAAAAAATAATAAAATAAACAAAGTTGGTGAAAGAACACCAACAAATAATACCTTCAATTGAGGTATTATCCATTAGTAAGTTCCCACTCAACTCGAATCCAAGATTTAAAAAAACTGCCTTTTGTGTCACTTGCGATATACGGCTCACCTTTAAAAAGTAAAAATTTTAGAGAGCTACCGTGAAGTTTGTTGATTATTAGGTTTAAGTTATTCGATCTCGTTTTGTCCTTTAATAAAATATATTGTTTAAAAAACCAAAAATAATCTTCCTTTTTCTTCTTATCCATTTAATTATTTTCTTAAACCCTCTAAATTGTTTGATTCTTATGGCGTCACTCGATCATCGTTTGAACCCCCTATTCTCGATTAAAGAATGATCGTCTTGTGGAGCTTTGTACCCGGCAACTTTTGTGTTCAAAGCGAGGTCATAAGACAAATTCTTGTTCCTAAACCATCCCTCAGAATTGACAACTTGTGGAGACCCGATTGATGGTCTATATTGTCGATCTTGTGCTTTTGTGCGAAAGTGATTGAATGAAGGTTGGTATACAATTCATGATAAAAAACGATATTCTAAACACTTACGAACCATCCGATAACAATACCAACGTTGTTAATGCTCCTCGAGAGCCATTCGTTGTCAAACAGGACCCCGGTGAAAATTCCTTGCAAAGTCCTCTATAAATTAACCACAATTGTTGTTATGAGTGTGGTGATTCGTTAGACGATATCTTTTGTCAAGGATGTACTTGCAAGTCTTGTGGGAAATATGCTCATTATGGTTACAATTGTCCACCGCAAATTCCGATTATCTCTAATCCGGAACCATGCTACAATCAAAACCTTAATGAGAGCTTACAAAATTTGCAAAGTTTGCAACAACAATGTCTTTTGGGTACGTGCCAACAATGCGGTTGTAATGAATATGATGGAGTTTGTTTTTATTGTACTGTTGGAAATGGAACACAAATCAATTTTTCAACTCCGTACTCATCTAACGATTCTCTAAATTTTGCAAACCACCTTCCACAACCCCAATACGTGCCATATTCTTGTGAGTTATGTGGGAACGATGCCCATCATGGCTATGATTGTCCACCTCAAGTCCCGTTTGTCTACAATCAGGACCCGTGTTCCAATCAAAACTTTGATTATTTTCCACAAACTTCACCGAGTTTTCCACAACAATGTCTTTGTTGTGAGAACTGCGGGGGTCCTCATACAACTTTTCAGTGTCAACCGATGAACCAAGATTTCTATAATTCTAATCTTTCTGGTTTTGACCAAATTCAACCCCCGCAGTTTCCCGTCAATTATCCTCCTCAAGAAACAAATAAAAAAATTTGCAAGCTCGAGAAGACTTAATGGAAGCTATACAAGCCTTTTTAAAGGAGTATGATCATATACCTCCTAATGAAAAGTACATGGCTTTATTGCTAGCTGAGGAGAGATTTCTTAATATTAAGCAAGCTATGGAAGAAGAGCAGAATCAACCTGAAGTTATGCAAGAATTGCTTCTTAAACTCATGAATGATTTGCAAATTCTTAAAGGAAGTCAACAAGATAAGAAGGAGGCGGCAGCTCAAAGTTTTATTCCATATTGGAATTTTTCTATGATTGACGATGAAGAAGCTAGAGATAACTTTTTGAAAGACGTTTGCACCTTCTTAAGGAAGTTTAGTCGTATACCTTTTGGAGTAATGCCAAAAGTTTTATCGATAGCTTGGAAGAGATTTGGCGAAATTAAGGATGATTTGACAGACAAGAAATATCAACAAGAGGATATTCATGAATCGATGAATAAACTCCTTGAAGATGTGGTGGAAAAAGAAAATATAAAAGAAAGAGCTATCCATGAAAATATTAATTGTCCCCAGTTGGAATCGTCCTACTTTCTACGACAATGGCGATGATGAGTATACTATTATATATAGCAAGCCTAAAGAAATCACACCCGACTTACCGATCGAGGAGCCCGATAACTCTCTAAGTATGGGGGACGAGCATCTTGACACTATTCTTAGTGTTGAGAACCTTGTTCCAATCCCAAGTGAGCTCGAGGGTATTTCTGAAGATACGTGTGATGTGCCCGTTTATGAAGATTCTTCCACTTTTGATGCTTTGAACGATCATTCTGAGATTTTATCCGATTCCAACGATGATGATACTTCAAGTGATGATAATGATTTTGAGGGCATCGAGTACGTTAGCTTAGAGGAGGTGAATAAAGATCAAGAAGCGAAAGAGTTTGACTTAGAAGATATTTTTCAAATCCAAGACGTTATTCTTTGAGAGAAATTAGTGAATATCAGTCGTCTTATTACTAATATCGAATCTTTAAAAGACAACCCTACTCCTGATCGTGTGCTTAAGTCTCCTTCCTTAGTCCCGATCTCCGTCACGGATAGTGATTCGTTCTTTGAGGAGTCCGATACTTCTTTCTCTTTTTCAGATAACTCTTTACCTGAATTCGAGACTTTTAGTGATCATACGGAAGAGACGAGAAGTGGCAGTACCACTACTCATGCTAATAACTCTTTTCCGGAGTAAGATTCGTTTCTTTTTGAGGTTGAGCCCGATCAGGGAGGGTTGATTAGCATTGTTATTTTTGATAATTCAAATGACCCTCTTTTGGAACTTCATGAGTTTGAATCGTTTCACTTTGATCTTTATGATGATCCATCATTTCTTCATACTCCTCCGGAACCACCGGATGTTGAGATTAGTTTAAATATTGAGCCCGATGTGCCCGAGATAAACAATTTTGATGAGCTTAATGCAGATGAATGTTTTGACCTAGGGGTAAATGAGATTGATGTTGAAGATGACGATTCCCTCACATTTGTCATTCGGACTTTTCTCCACTTACTCACTACCCTGTGGATTCTCCTTTTCCTTTACTCCTTACGGGAGTGAAAGACGAAACCATTTTTGGACCCCGCACGACTCTATTTAGAGCCGGTGGCATCTCATCAGAATGGAACTTTCATGTGTTTAAAATGTTTATCCAAACATTCATGAAAGCCCGATTGAGATTTTCTCTTCCATTTACTCTCTCCAAGGACAAATAAATTTGGGGATCGAGTCAAGCTATGTGACTCGGTTACCAAAAACAAAGCGCTTCGTGGGAGGCACCCCATGCTTATCCATTTTCTATTTTCTTTCTTTTTTCTAATGTGTTGTGAGGAGGCTTGTACTCTTTCGATCTTTGTGTTTGTTGTTTGTTGTGATTGTTTGCAGGATTCACCCAGAATTTTCTAAAGACTCTCGTGTTCGGTGTTTTGTCCCGGTCCAATCGAGCTTCCTAGCCTTTGCTTGCCATTAGTTTGGGGAAATCCGATATCCTAAAGATTATTATCGACTAACATCTATCTTATAGCACGCTTAATAAACGGCTAAAGATTTTTTTGATACTTTCTTCAGGCTTGAGTTATGCATTCGACCTTTTTGAGTTCTAGTATGGGGTTTTTAAGTCTTAGGCTAGGAAACATTGAGGACAATGTTTGATTTTTGTATGTGGTAGTATATTTTTGATATGATTTTTACCTACATTTGCCGTTGTTCTCAGGTACCCCGTTTTTCCCACCAAAATCTTAAAAATATGAAAAATTTAAAAATTTTCAAAAATAAAATAAGTGTTTTGTCACAATTTTGACTTTCCTGCTGGGTAGAATAAGAGTAAATTTTGATCCGATCGAACGTGTTGAGCTCTAGCTTGTTCCTTAACTTTTAGGCTAAGCGTTCGCGAATCTTCGCGAAGAACGAAAAATGATAGAGTTAAATATGAGTGAGATGCTAAACAAGGATTAGTTGGAAATCTTTAAGAGCTCATGTATGTAACTTGTTGCTTTTTCTCCCATAAGCACTTAACCGGATTAATATACGTGCTATTTTTAGAGATTAAACTTAAATCAGCAATTTTTATGTAATATATAGCAAAAATTTTAGTCTTAGTTCAACCTTATACTTGAATTTTTCAAAAAGAAGTCTTATCTTAAAAAAAAATATATGATGATAAATGAAATAATGAAAAATTAAATAATAATAATAATAATAAAAGTTGTGGACTGATAAAAGTTTACTACCTCTTGCCGGCTCACAACCATGTTGTAATTCTAAAGAAAGCCAAAGTAAAGAAAAAAAATCGCGAGACAGATAAAAGTTTGTCTGCATCATTGCCGTCTCACAACCGAATGTTGAGCGCCTACTAAAGGTGAGTATTACAATTGCATAAATATTTAATAGGTTAAGTTTAAATTAATATATAGATTTCTTTTTGGTTAAATTCATAATATGCTTTTGCACTTTACTAATTCTATTATAAGCTAATGTATATTCGGAAACCTGAGAGTTTTTGAAACCTAAGGTCCGTGAGTCCCGATACTAGTCTCTGTGGGGTGTCAAAAGCCTGGTCACTTAGCCGCAAGGTTAGGATGTGCCGAGACAAAAGTGGCTACATGGGATGATCTCGCCTTCAAAACTTATTATTCTTGGGTGGAACGTGAAGCATAGTATGTTGCAAAATGTTGATCCATGGTAGAAATTCAAAATAGCACATTCACTTAAGATATAATAAATGTAGGGAGTGAAAAGTTCACAAGTTGCAAATATAAGTAGTGTTAGCATCTTTACTGATATTTAGCTGTGATTTCTGTTTAAGCTTGGTTTGGATAAGTGAAAAGTCGAGGACGATAAATTTATCCTTTTTGGGGCATTCTCGGATCGAAATGCATCTTGTTCTATGATCCCTAACAGTTATGGAAATAAAGAAAGTCGAAATATTCTAAGTTTTATTAAAAATGGGAAAATAAGGTGTTTTATAACTTGTGATTTCTTAACTCTCCTCACAAAAATCTTTGCTACTTTTCAAAGATTTAGTTTGGGGAAGTTTTGAGGTATTTGGTTATAGAGCATATAATATTACGTAAGGACACGGAAAATCGCTTAGTTTGGAGAATTTTGATATGTGTGAAAACACATATCCTTTTTATATCAAAAATGTCCCATAAAAGACAAAATTGTGCTTAAAATGCTTGTATATTGCTTGTTTTGTCTTTGTGATTGTGTAGGTACGGATAATGCAAAAATCACAAGAAAACGGTCAAAACCGGACAAACACGGACACGGGAAAGGAAAGAGAATACAAGAGCCGGGAGAATGCTATCAAAGGTCAACAAAAGTCAACCCTTGGTCAACCAAAGTCAACCATATAAAGACAAAAATCCCAAAAATTCCCAAATCAGTCCCTCAAAGAAAACCAAATTGCAAAAATAGTCCCTAAACCCTAACGGTGTTAACTCTTTAATTTATAAAGAGTTAACACCCGTTAACTCTTACATAAATCCACTACACACCCGTTACCTTTTTATAACCAAGCTTGGGCCTAAAATAAACAGCTCCAGCCCAAAACCCTTTATAAGCCTAAAGTCAAACCCAGGGTAAAAGAAAAGTCAAACTCACACTCTTATAAAAGTAAAAACGCGGGAAAAACTATTGATTATTGTTCATCGTCGTCTCTAATATTTACCTGCGTCAAAATAAAGGGTAAATGCAAATTGGCTACGTGGCTAGTTAATTCAAGTGACAAGCAATGATATGGCAAAGTTATACATCATCCAAAGCTCCCATTGGTGGAAACCCACAAGGAGAATGACACGCGGATGCAAGGAAACACACCAAGATCAAGATTTTTGCACTAAAAGACTCACAAAAGAAGCACAAGGTCTGACACACGGAATGCCACACTGGCAATCCGTATGCTCACCCCATTTAATCCAACGGTGTAAATCTATGATCCAATCATTGCTAATAATTGAAGGGTCAGGATCAAATGGAGCGTGTACCTGACTCAGGGGCCTAGAAGCTTCTCCCAGGCAGTATAAATACAAGCAAGGACTCACTCACAAGAGATATCTAGGAGTAGGATATAAATTAGCTTATTAAAATTAGCTTTTGTAATTTTCATTTAAAATGTTTTAGCTTAATGTTTGCTTAAATGTAATTTCCTTTTCAGAATTGTATTCAACTTTTTCATTAATAGAATTCGTATTTGCTTTTCTCAAATTCACTTAAAACTTTGTTTAATAAGCTTTTAATGTTACATAAGCTCTTCACAAGCTCATCTTAAGCTCTTTGAGTCTCTAAGCTCAAATTAAGCTCATAATAAGCATTTAATCTACTTAAACTATAAAATCAGTTAATTACCTTTGCTTATTGGATTTTGAGCTTTTTTGGAAGATGAGCTAACCATGGAAGAGCTCATAAGGACTTTTACTAGCTTATCATTGATAAGTTAGAGCTTGTAGACAACTCATTTGAGCATTGATTTGCCTTTGTTTAGCTAAGGCTTTGGTAAGTTTCTTATTTCCTTTTCTGTCTTAATTTCCTAGCTTAATAGAGCTTAACTTTTGCTTATTTCTTGCTTATTAGTGATTATTTCTGTTTTTATGCTATTTGAATGAATTTGATTATCTGTTTTTGATTAGTATAGCTTAAATCATAGTTTGCTTCATTTTGTCTCTAATCTGTCAAAAAGAAAAAAATAATATAAGTATAGTTATTAGATCTTCAATTCTGGCTTAATTGTTTGTTGAAATAGGTTCATTAGATTTGTTATAAGCTATTAGTTATCTGGTATTTAGGATTTAAGCTCTTAATTTCATTTTCATAAGCTAATATGGTTTTGAGTCTAGTTAAAGGGGTGTTTGGGGTTAGTGCTGTTTTTGGCTCTTTGGTCTTTTTGTGTTTATTTTAAATCTCAAAATTAGGTTAGATCAAGGTGTTTGGGGTTAGTGCTGTTTTTGGCTCTTTGGTCTTTTTGCTTAATTTGTTCTTAAAATAGCTCATTAGGGTAGTGTCAAGTAGAAAGTTAGCTTATTTCTTAATAACTCAGCTTAAATTTCCTTTTAGAGTTCTTAAATTTTCAAAAATTAAAAAAAAGTAGTTAGGTAGTAACTGTCTAGTTATAAGCTGTTTAACAGCTTATTTAGGGCTTTTCATAAAAAGTTTCTTTCATTAAAAGTGCTTATTTTTAGCTTATTTACAACTTTGCTTTTATAAGTTTTCAAAAATAGTTTTTAGCTTTAGCTTTTCATAATACAATAAGTCCTTAAGTCATAAATCATCTTTTTCAATTTGGATTTTCAAAATAAGCTATTTTACTAATCTGTTTTTAAGCTGCAAAAGTGAATTTTTTCTTTTCAAATCCAAAGCAAATTCAGTATGTTCTGAGTTTTTAGGTTAATTTCATTTAGCCTTTTCATTTAGCACTTAGTTTTCAAAATAATATTTAAAAGTAGATTTAGGTAGCTTTTTAGTTGTAGTATAAGCTTGCATAAGCTATTTCCCCACAAGGATACAAGAGCTTATTGAAAAATAAGCTCAAAGATCCCTGTAGGGACTGTTTGGGTCTCAGGTTTTGTCAAGTACTTATTTCAGTTTTTATAGCTTATTTTCTTAAATTTTTGCTTAATTTGTTCTTAAAATAGCTCATTAGGGTAGTGTCAAGTAGAAAGTTAGCTTATTTCTCAATAACTCAGCTTAAATTTCCTTTTAGAGTTCTTAAATTTTCAAAAAGTAAAAAAAAAGTAGTTATGTAGTAACTGTCTAGTTATAAGCTGTTTAACAGCTTATTTAGGGCTTTTTATAAAAAGTTTCTTTCATTAAAAGTGCTTATTTTTAGCTTATTTACAACTTTGCTTTTATATGTTTAAAAAAAATAAAAAAAGGGAGTGGATGGAAATCGGGTGTGAGAAGGCTCGGAAACCCCTGACCTCAACCACCCTAAAACCTGTTATAACAACACAAACACACTTCACTTCCAACGCGGCCTGGGACTTTTTCATTAAACCTTTGCAAAATTTATTATTTGAATACGTTTTCTTCATTTTAGCTTATAAGTTGTTATAGCTTATTACACAGCTTATTCGATAAGCTGTGTAATCAAGCTTATTTTTCCTAGGTTCTATTTAGTTCAAGCTATTTTCCATATATTTTTTAGAATTTTTATAATTAGTTTAGTATTTTTAAACATTTATTTTTATTCCATGCTCAACTCATCTAGATCAGCTTTGTTACGCATGATCAAGGCAATATTGTTCCAAGCTGATGGTAGACTTCTTAGCAACTTAAGATTTGCATCTTCCTGGGAGATAACTTCACCATGAATTTCCAATTGGCTGATGAGTTTCTGAAACCTATCATAGGTTTTATCCAGTCCTTCAGATCTTGATGCAGTAAAATTCTCATATTGCTGCTTCAGAATGGTTTTCTGCATTTTCTTTGATTCTTTGTTGCCTCCAAACCTGGCCTTGATTGCTTCCCATAAGGTCTTTGCATCCTTGATTCCATGAAACTTCAATAGGTGCTCATCAGGAATGGCCAACAACAGAGTGCTTTTTGCTTTCAATTCATTCTTTCTTGCTAGCTTTTGTTCAGCAGTTTTGGGAGGAATGGGACCTTCAGTACTAGCTGATGCAATAGCAGGTGCATCACCATTCATAATAACCTCCCAAAGAGCATAATCAGTGTGAGTAAGATATTGCTCCATTCTCATGCTCCATAGATCATAGTCTCCTGTTTTGAGTATAGGAAGTTTTAGTGCAGACACTGTTTGGGTAGTTTCTGACTGTGATTCCATCTTCTCTTTGATTATGAGATCTTGTGTAGATATAGTGTTCTTCTTATTCAGAGTTTCTCAACAAGCTCTGATACCACTTGTTGATCCCTTCTTGACAGATCTTACTTAGCTTGTTAAAGCTTAGTTATATTGGATAGATCCAAGACAACTATAGTAGAAACTAAGATTGAGAATATCACAAACTATGCGGAATCTAGTTTGCAATACTAAAAAGAACAATGAAACAGTAAAACAAGATCTTTACTAAACTTTCAATATATTGAATACTATTTTGAATTACAAAATAGCTATGAATACTAACTATGATTGCTATGCAGACTATGAATACTAATATGAAAACTAATATCTAGATCTATGCCGTAGGGTTCCTTTTATACACTAAGGAAACCCTAATGGGCTTACAAAAAGCATCAAGTATACAAGTTTCTCTAAATTAAACCATCTGTGCTGAGAGGATGCTTCCAAACACTTTACTGTCTTGGTCTGTTTGCTAGTATAAAGATTTTCCTTAAAAGTTCATCTGCCATCACTGAATATTCATCCACTTACAGCTTGTTACACAGCATCAAAGTCATAAGTACTCTTGTTAATTGTTGGGATTACAGATTTGAAGATTACAAAACCTATTAGACGAAATGAAGAAAGAAGAAACAATGAAGGACCTAATATGTAATAGTTAGTTAGCTTTGATAGTAAGCTAGGGTTTGTAACCATCCTCTACTATATAAAGAGGATAGGTGTCTAGGTTATAATCTATCCATTCATAGCAGACTTCTCCAATGAGAGTCTAAGAAATGCATAGAGCGTGTGTAGTGTAGTGTAGTAGTAGTAGTTAGTTATTATGTTCAATAAAGAAAACTTTATTAGTAACTTTGAGAGTCCCTAATTTTGAAACCTGTAACCTTGACCGTCCCTATTTAAACTAGTAACTTTTGAATTCAGTATTTCTGTATTAGAATCATTTGATTTCAGTATTTCTGTGTAAGACTTCCTTAAGTCCATGTGTTGACAGTAATGTAATTGACAATTCTATGGTATGTCTTGTATGGTTATGACTTTTAATGTCAATGCATTAGTGTATTTGTGCTTGTTTAGATAACCATAGTATAACACTCTTTTTGTGGTCATGTTTTGACTTTGAATAGTCTAACAAACAAGAGTAAGCCAAACTTGTTTAGACAACCAAAGTATAACACTCTTGTTTCTAATCATGTTTGACTTTCAATAGTCAAACTAACCAAAGTAGGCCAAAATTCTTTACACAACTAGATTATATACAACAAAACCAAACAAATCAAATAAGATAGCTAATATTTTCATTAATTAACCCAAAATCCATCATACATAAAGACAACAATACCTTTTTTACATTTATTCTTAGGCCATGAGTAAAATATCCCAAGGAAACAAACCCTACCCAACTAATCAACAAGTACTTCTTAACCTTTGAAACCTGATAAGACAATTCTTGGATGCAAGCTTCATGCCTGTTTCTAGCCCTAAGCAATCCAGATATGATTTGAACAGCACAAGGACACATTAGTGGATCAACCTAATCTATCCACCTACATTGTGATCCTTGTACAAAGATAATAAGAATAATTACTTTTTAACACTTATTTGATCATGATTAATAAACTGATTCTTTTTTTAGTGTTATCAAATCTTACCTGTATCGGGCAAGAGTAGAAACGGCGACCTGGATGACCATCAGTCTAAGAGGTTTTGATTATAACAACTCAACGACACCAACATCTTACCATTTGAGAGGATTGTGTGTGTTCTAGGGTTTTTTTTATTGTTGATTCAATTTGGGGGTTTAGTATTTCTTAATGGGTCGGGTTGGTATAATAAGAGTGACAGCATTAACTCAAAAAAATATATGAAAAGATGACCTTACCCCTCCACTAATGAGACTTAACAAAAAAAGTTAACGACCATCCAAAATAGGGACGGTCGGGGTTACAGGTTTCAAAATTATGGACTCCCAATGTACTTAAAATGAAATTAGGACGAAACTTGTTATTTGATATAAACCATAGGGACGAAACATGTAATTTTTTCAATTAAATAATATTTTGTATATTTTTACTTTCATAAAAATATTATATTACATTTGCAAAAATGTAATGTTTAAGATAAAAAGATTTACTTTAACCACTACTCGTGTTTAATGATTTGTTTATACATAACTTAAGTGATTTATGTCAAAATGGAAGTTTACGACTAATAACATGTATATGTTAATTTTTATCGTAGAATGTTTTTATATTTTGTCATCTTTAAAACTTAGAGAGGTCGAAAAATATAAATAACGTTTGTAGGCATTATTTGAATCAACAAGTTTTTTAACCGCATGAGGAAGGAGTTACTTGATAAGGCCAGTGCGTTCTAGAGTAGAAGAAGCGGGTTCTAGTTCAAAACATTATCTTAGCTATGGAGGCTAGATTTTGTAGCCTCTTTGTCCCACAACCTCTACATATCTGACAAAGAGCTTTAAGATTCTTTATGTAATGGACGAGCCTAGCTAGCCTCCTCCTCAACATCTTTCTCGCAGACTCTAAAACCTTGAAAATCCCTCAGAAGAGCTAATTCCTTGGCCATGTAGTCAAGTTATCCGCATGAAGATCTTGCACTAGCTCATTTCTGTGTTTCAACGTTATTATCATGTCCTCTCCTTCTCCATACTACCCAAGTTGGAAAGTCTCATTAATTATGCTTAGAAATGCTACTCTTCATATAGACTACCTCATTACGTAGCTTTGAGACTTCCCTAGAAAGAATCTAAGCATCAATATTCAACATGCTATTGACCATAACAACCTAAAGAGCTTGCACATCACGGAAGTTGGCTAATTCCTCAAAGGTCATCCCACCCAACTGTCTCTAGACATCAAGACAGTGAAGCCAAAACAAAATGTTGTGAGACGAGTGACCCTCTTGGACACTTGGGAAAAAGGGGATAAGGTCAATAAGGCACGAGGTGCGATGATACATTGGGAGTCAATAATTGAAGAGTCAACACTTAAGATTTGGGGTCTTATTACACTTTGGGGACAATTATTATAAACCGAAATCTTTATCTATTTTGTTGAACTATTTGAAGCCATGAGCTTATGTAACAAACAAAGTATTTTGTTAATCCAATGTATCTTTTTCAAACGACACGTTTAGTAGTCGTTCTCAGATCTTGTGCTATTGACCCAATAATGTAACGCCTTCGGATATTCAACATTCCGCTGCATACTCAGATTTGAGGGTGTTACACTCTCGAAGTGTTACAAAATTCTTTCATAAGAAACACTTAGACTGACTTCTCAAATCAATTTTCTCTTTATTGCTAACTATTTCATTACAGGATATCTTAAAGATGGAGATGGAGATGGAAATTCCCAGCAACTGAGATATCAAGTAAATAACCGAATGCTCAGACACGACCTACACTTGTTATGATGTTATGAAAGACCTCATAAAGGTGTCAAAGCTTCCGTAAACTCTGATGTCATGTATTTCTTCACAAGTGCACAAGATGGCGATCTATTACAAGATGATGTAAAATTATGTTTGGGCGATGATCTCAAGAAAGCTCAAGATCACAGTCAAAGACAAGTCTCAAATGAATCAAAAGATCACTATCCCAAATGTACAAGATATCAAATCTCTACGAGCTAAAGACTGAAGTGATTAAAGTTTGGTATTTTCAGGGGTGACCTCCCTTAGGGGGAGATTGTTAGATATTAGAAAAAGACTTGGTCACCCCGTGTATTTTACTGTTTATTATAGCTTGTAGTTTAATAGTTAATAGTATGTTTTCGGTATTAAGTCAGGTATTAATACCCGCTATATTGTAAGTACTATATAAGCCTCTTCCAACTTTGGAAGAGGCAAGCTAGTCATTTATTTTCTTTTCATATAGAAACACATTTTCTCTCTCCAGAAAACTCTCTCATGTGTTTCTCTCTATAGAA
>BQNB010034784.1:40000-51355 GCA_026074375.1 Tanacetum coccineum
CTGTTAATCTCTCTAATAATCCGGTTCAACATCAGCGCACCAAATATTCATTTTGTTTATGATTATGTGGCAAAGGGTCTTGTGCGCGTCATGCATGTTCTCTCTCGCTATTAGTATGCCGATATATTTACCAAGGGTCTTCCTAGTGCATTGTTTGAAGATTTTTCACTCCAGTTTGAACGTCCTGAAGACCACCCGCCCCACTGTGGGGGTGTATGAGCCTAATGGAATTATGAGCTCAATTGTTGTTGTTTTTAGGGTTGTGTGTGGTTGGGGGTGTGTGGGGGGGGGGGGGGGGGGGGGGGGGGTGTGGTGGTGTGGGGGGGGGGGGGGGGGGGGGGGGGGGGGGGTGGGGGTGGGGGGGGGGGGGGGGGGGGGGGGTGGGGGGGGGGGGGGTTGTTAAGCTTTTTAGGATGAGACAATTATGGTCTGTCTTTAATCAAATCACTATGTAATCCTTTTATATATGGGAACATTATTAATAATAATGAGTATACACTTTTACAATTATCCTTTCAAATTAATCCCATGAATCCATAATGCTTTAATTCAATATAGGTTGTATTACAATTTATAAAATTTACATGCATTTAACTATTATTAATAAAAAAAACAATGGTCGATCGTAAAGCATACATAATTACCATCCAAACCAAGTTATCTTGAGGTATACAATTTGTCTAAGAAATAACAAATCAAAACTATTGATTTCAAAAGTCAAATAGCGAACAATCTATAATCATTTACACGTAAATAAACATAACTTAAAACAGTTGGATTTGAACCATAAAATTAGGTTTAAGGATAACAAAGAATATTATAGTCACAAAGAAAAAGATTGTCAAATTCTATAAGGTTAGACGGTATGGTGGTGAGTTTGGCAAAACTCATCTAGGTGACTTTAAAGTCACGTGTGAGTTGCCATCCCGGTCATAAAGTGACTTTGGCCACATCAGATTTTGTTAGATGATTTTTTGGCATTTAGTTGTCAATATGTGAGTTTTCTCACCTAGGTGAGTTTTTAAAACTAGTGGGTAGCCCCTCTTCATTTTGATTAATGTATTTAAATTAGTTTTGTGAGTGTGTGAGGTTAATTTAGTGGGGTATATTTAAATAAAGTGGGTTTTTTAATGAAATGTGAGTTTTTAGGTCTTTTTGTAAGATGAGTTCTTATTACGGTTGAAAGGTGAGTTGTAAGGTGAGTTTTATTTGGAGAGAGAAAGCTGATGTGGCGTTGATGTGTCAGGTGAGTTACTGTTTGGTTTTTACAACTTTTAACCTTTAAACTCACGAGTACGCAACAGAAAAGATAAAACACGTATAGAATATCGTAGTTAACAAGGGATCAAGAAGGTATGTACCTTTTAGCAATAAACGAACCACCGTCTTGAATATACGCAAGTGTATAATAAGAATACCACGCATGATCTAACTGAAGATCCCTCTACTTCGACATACTAAATACGATTCTTGACAAACAATAAAGTATCTAGTAATAGTAGTGATTAGTAAAACAAAAACCCAACCGTAGCTTGACTATCAACTAAACCACTACCCTTTCCGTGTTTCTTGAGGGTCGAACCAAAAAAACACTGGAAACCCTTCGTGGGTTTACTGCTGATCGAATAGGAGGGGAAGGAAAAACCTCAAAGGGTTTTAGTTCGGTCAACTAAGGAAAGAGCAAAAGGGATTAGGGTTTTGAATTCTCAAGTTGTATATCGTGAATAATAACCCAGACCTCTTTATATATACTCTATTTCTTGGCCTATAAGTTAAGCAATCACAATCCCACATGGATTGTGATACACGGACCCAATATAAGGGGAGGATGGGGCTTCCGCGTATTTCCCCTTTTTCCTCGGTTTTTTACTCATATTAGCATTGTTATTTAACTTTTAACTATTGTTTACTTATCATTAATAATATATTACATTAATATATCAATATTATTGTTCTTACGTATTAAAGAGTGCATCCCCGTATATTATTTATGCGTGGACATATTCCAACAAATCCTACTTGGACATGTATAAATAATATAATCACATTGGTAAGCGTCTAGCAATCAACGCCATGCCTCCTAGAAATATTCTGAGTGTGGTTTTTCATAAAGACAAACGTGATAGAAATGATTAATTGAATTTACAATCCCTTTGTTTCAGATACCGTGTTAAAAATGGATATGGATTCAATGCATTCCATTATTTATACGATTCTTTTCCTCGTATACGTAAACTAGATTCCAAGATTACCGAAAATCACATGGACATATCTATATGAGGTTTTTCTGAGTATGGCCCACTTAACACACTCTGATTAATCTACAGGGCCCATTGGCAAATCATTCTTCCAACTATTGAAGGAACAAATTCTTTATTGACTACAAATGTCTAGTCATCATGCTTCACAATCAATTCTAAAATAGCCCTTATTAGTCACCTTTTTTAGGATAACTTAAACTAGATCAAGAAGGATTATTCACATATGCAAGACTTGCTTGCATCTCAAGTCTAGGGATTTAGTAAATAAAATCACTTACAAGATTTACTTAATGACTACGATCCATAAAGTAATATTCTTGTTAGTTGGGGAAATCCAATATTCATCTTATGAATATTATGTGAGTTTGGTGGACACATCCTTAATATCCAAGATATCACCAATCACTCAGATTTGTCTTAATTTAACAATATCCCCATATTGTTAATCAACAACGAATTAATTTAGAATAATAAATATTATTCATGGATTTAAACATGCAAATATATGACACAATTTATAATAAATAAATAAAATACCAAGTATTTGATCGACAACGGACTAGTTTAGAATAATAATAAAATATTATTCACAGATTAAATAAATTGTCTTAACATCTCTTATCCAAATACTAAACACAGATCTACATTAAACTACTAGCTAAATGAAGTCCCATGCTCCTAGCATGTTGAGTAAGCTTTCCTTTCGATAAAGCCTTCGTAAAAGGATCAGCTAGATTGTTATCTGTGTGAACTTTAAGAAATTATATTTCGCCTAGTTTAATACTCTCGCGAACATAATGATATCTTCTATGGTAGTGTCTGGCGACCCCCTGAACCCTCGGTTCGTTAGCGAAATGAAATACGGATGAATTATCGCAAAACATCTTAATAGGCTCGTTTATTGTTGGTACGATACCAAGCCCTAAAATAAACTTCCTAATCCAAACAGCTTTGATCGTAGCTTCTAAAGCAGCTATGTATTCAGCTTCTGTAGCAAACATAGCAATGGTACTTTGCTTGGAGCTTTTCCAGTCCACTACGCCTCCATTCAAAACGAAGACGTATCATGTCTGAGATTTTGTATCATATCTATCGGTCTCAAATCCAACATCGCAATAGCAATCAACTCGAAGTTCAGCTTTAGGATTTCTACCATAAACCAAGAACATATCTTTAGTATTTCTTAAATACTTAAGAATGATTTTCACAGCAGTCCAGTGTGGTTCTCCTAGATTATGTTGAAAATGGCTTGTTATATTTTGCGCGAACGCAACACATACATGATGGAGCCTACAACTGAAGCATAAGGTACATTTTGCATACGCTTCACCTCTCTGGGTGTTGAAGCACCTTGTGTTTTATTCATGTTAAGTCTTTCTCGCATAGGGATATAACCACGCTTGGAAATATCTATCTTAAATCTCCTTAAGATTTTATCCATGTAATCACTTTGACTAAGTCCAATCAATCGCTTAAATCTATCTCGGTAGATCTTGATTCCAAGAATAAATGCTGCTTCCCCCAAATCTTTCATGGCGAAATATTTTCCAAGATGTCTTTACACTTTGTAAACTTGGAATGTGATTTCCCATGACTATTGTGTCATCAACATATAAAATAAGGAATGTAACATTACTCCCACTAGCCTTTTGATACACACATGGCTCATCAAGATTTTGAGTAAATCCAAACTTTTTAATTTGCTCATCAAATCTTTTATTCCAGCTCTTTGATGCTTGCTTAAGACCATAAGTGGATCTTTGAAGCTTGCATACTTTCTTAGGATGTTTAGGATTGACAAAACCTTCAGGTTGCACCATATAAATGTCTTCATCAAGATAACCATTTAAGAAGGTAGTTTTGACGTCCATTTGCCATATCTCATAGTCATAGAACGCCACTATAGCTATGAGAATCCTAATAGCTCTAATGTCAGCAACAGGTGAGAACGTTTCTTCATAATCAACCCTGTAGAGTTGAGTATAACCCTTTGCTACAAGATGAGTTTTATAGGTGTGTACTATGCCATCCATGTCAGTCTTTTTCTTAAAAAGCCATTTACTCCCAACAATCTTACAATTAGGAGGAAGATCAACCAAGCGCCAGACTTGATTATCTTTCATGGATTGCATCTCCGCATTCATAGCATCGAGCCACTTATTAGATTCCGGATCTAACATTGCAGCTTTATAGTTAGCAGGTTCATTAAGATCCCCTAAACTATGCTCCTCCACTTCTACATTTAGACATAAGCGTTCAGGAGCTCGATGTGTCCTTACGGACCTACGAACAGGAGCTTCTTCCTCATGAGGTGGTTCGAAACCTTCAACCTCCATAGGAATCTCGCTAGTTATTTCAGAAGGTGATGTATCTTCATCTTGAATTTCTTTAAGTTCTTCCGCCCTCCCACTGACTTTTTGAGACAAAAGATTTTTCTCAAAGAATTCAGCATACCTTGCAACAACTATTTTGTTTTCAGGTGGGAAGTAGAAATAGTAACCCATTGTTTCCTTTGGGTATCCTATAAAGATATACTTAACAGATCTTTGTTGAAGTTTGTCAGGCGTATCCCGCTTCACAAGCGCCTCACAACCCCAGACCTTTAAGTAGGACAAATTAGGAACTTTTCCATACCATAGTTCATATGGTGTGGTGTCTTATCAACCTTCTTGGTTGGAACCATATTGAGAATGCGTGCAACAGACTCTAGAGCATAATCCCAAAAGGATAATGGCAAAGTAGTAAGATTCATCATTGATCGAACCATGTCTAACAAAGTACGATTCCTACTTTCAGACACCCGTTGATCGAACCATGCCTAACAAAGTACGATTCCTACTTTCAGACACCTTATTGTGTTATGGTGTATATTGAGGAGTAAGCTGCTGAACAATTCCACAAGCTTTTAGATAATCTTTAAACTCTTGGCTAATGTATTCGCCTCCTCGATCTAATCAAAGTGCCTTAATAGTCTTTCCGAGTTGATTTTCTACTTCATTCTTAAACAATTTGAACGTTTCAGAAACTTCATGTTTATATTTAAGTAAATAAATATAGCCATAACGACTATAATCATCTGTAAAGGTAATGAAGTAGCTAGCACCTTGTCTTGACACATGTCTAAGTGGTCCATAAACATCAGTATTATTAGTCGCCCTTTCGGGACGATGTGGAAACGATTTTCTTGTCATCTTGCCCGATAAACAAGACACGCATTGATTAAAGGATTCATTATCGCTTTAAAAGCCCATCATGTTGCAGCTTTTCAATACTTTTCTTTCTTATATGAGCAAGACGACAGTGCCACAGATAAGTAGAGTCTAAGTTCTGTTTGACTTTTTTGTTGCTAACATTATAAATAGAATTAACATTTGGCACAAGATTAGACATATCCATTTCATAAATACCATTACTGGGAATAACATTAAAATAAAGAACATCATTCTTAGAAACTGAAATTCCATAATCCGTAAACCGTTGGATAAAACCATTGTCAACCAAACGAGAAACTAAAACAACACCTCTAGTTATATTAGGTGCATAATGACAATTGTCTAAACAAATCACTAGGCCATTAGGTAAAACTAAGTCATAACGTCCAATAGCTTCTACTTGCGCACGAACACCATTGCCTATGTATAAATAGAGAGCTGCTTGTTCCAGCTTTCTTGCTCCTCTAAGACCTTGTTTTGTAATACAAATGTGAGTACCACAACCAGTGTCATACACCCAGGATTTATTAGGAAAAGAAAATAATCCTATAGTGAATATACCTAAAGAACTGGCAGTGCCAACTTGCTTCTTATTCTTCATCAACTCAGCAAGGTAAACAGAACAATTCCTTTTCCAATGACCCACCTCTTTGCAGTGGTGGCAGGCGTCATTCTTTGTCGGGTGCTCTTTAGCAGAAGGTTTAGGGTTTTTAGGCTTAGAGATATAACTTTTATCCTTTCCCTTGCCTTTTCCTTTACCCTTGCCTTTAGCATTTTGTGATTTCTTATTGGCCTTCTGGATTCTACCACCTTGAATCGCCATTACTTGTGGTGTAGCAGCCTTTTTAGGTAAACCTTTTTCATACTCAATAAGTAGAGCATGTAGTTCACCAATTGTCTTCCCCATGTTATGCATATTATAGTTTCTTACAAAACCAGCAAAATCACTAGTGAGGCCATTCAAGATTAAACCAACACTAAGATCTTGTGAGAGCACATAACCAAGACATTCCAGTTGCTCCACATATCCCTTCATCTTAAGTACATATGAGCTAACTGATTTTCCCTCCTTTTGTTTGCAATCTTGGAAAGTTTGGATTTGGTCAAAGCTTTCCACTCCAGCTTATTTCTCAAACATGGATTTAAGCTCATGAAGCATTTCATAAGGTGAATAATTTTCAAATTGTCTGTGAAGTTCAGGAGTCATACTTCCGAGCATAAGACAAGCCACCTCATTATGAGCATCATATACTGCATTCCATTCCGCAGGCACATTGGCTTCAGAATCAGCAGCATACGAAGGGGGAATAGGCTGTTCAATGACAAACATTTTCTTTTCAACTCTCAAGACCAGCTTAAGTGAACGAAACCAGTCATAATTATTTCCAGAAAGTTTTTCACTTTCAAACATCGACCTGAAAGCCGAATGGTTTATGTTTTGAGCAGGATGTGCCATCTACAAAACATAGTTAAAGTTCAAAAATTAGTATTTTCGATAATACTCCTTGAAGAAAATTAACTACCCATGTTTAAATCTATAAACAATTAATTTTCTAAGGCATAAGGACCCAACTTGACATACCACATCACATCATGAACTGCTAGCAATGGTGTATCCAAAAGTAATTGACGACAATAATTGCCACCGGTGCAATTTCCTAGAACATTATGAGACTATAACATTATACATTAATATAACTAGTAGGCAAGTTGCATCCCATCTATGCCACTATCAAAGGTCTCACCATAAATCGATTAAGTCTCCAATAAAAAACTGTGATTAATACAACATTAACGTCTCACGAGAAAAGTGTATAATCACCTTGGGTTGCAATCTACATACGTCTCACGTGATGTAAAAGGCAAATGCAAGTGTTCTTACAAATTGGATGGCAACAACTTATTTAAAAGGGTATTTTTATTTGACGTGTCAAATATGTACGAGAAAGCAGGCAATACATCTTCGTATCATAAATTTTAATAAAAACTTTACTCAATTAAGTTATTTATTATGGTATCATTTATTTTTTATACATCTCATGTATAAATAGTGTTACCTTTTAAAATTGACGATTCAACGTGTTTTTAACTCAAAAGATATCTTATTTTATCACGGGAAAAGATTAAAGAATGATTAGAAACCATTCAAACCCTAGACCATTCGCGCTTCCTAATTAATTGCAAGATATCAGGGATTTATAGAATATATAAACCTCAAACCCTTGGTGATATGCCTTGCAACTAAATAGTACTTATGAAAATTTCGTCATTGATAAAATTCAATCTTTAATTTGAAACATATTATAAACATATTAAATTGCAAGTCTCGTCGTGGGAAGTTAAGGTATGAGCTATAACATTATAGATAACCACACCCGATTGACACATAAGACTTCGCAATTAATATTTTATAATAAATCTTATTTCATAGTTATTAGTCATGTTTATAATTTTATTTTCACATACCCTTTTGTGTTCTCACAAGTCAATACTTAAAACAAAACTATATAAACAAGAACTAATACACATAACAATTATTTAAGCAATTAACTCATGCAAACACTGATGATGATTCTAATTATCGAATAATTAACCTATGTACATATTTACATAAGGCTACCTTTTCTAATAAATCGGGTTACATCCATTGATATAATCGATTGCGTAAGTCTTATATAAATAGTACCACATAGCACATAAAAGTTGATTGAAAATTTCAATCGACTTCAGGACCCGTCAGGACATAGCTAGGGTCTTTCCCAGCTTTAGCAGTAAACTACAAAGTTGTAGCTTACTGAGTAGAGGATCTACCATATAAATTTCAAAATTTTTTGTCTTACGATGAATATTTTATGAATTTTTTAGTGACATTGTGTCATACAATCCGAAAACTAAAATACTTAGCTTTTATGTCTATAATCATCAAATTGCATGATCATTCAATTAACAATTTAACATGGATTTCATATCACATATCAATCCATGATAAACTTGTATGTGTTTATCACGGATATCAAATTAACAATTAATTTATAAGCAAAAAACTGACCAATTAATAATTAAAAGTCGAATTTTAACACTTTAAAATTTCATGCAACCTAGGGTTTCATCTAATTAATTTATTATCAATCAAGATCTAATCTTTATAACTAAATCGCCCAAAGGGCTTAAAATTAATCAAGAACCCTAATGTTCAATTTTACTCTTTCTAATCAGAATTCTATACGATGGCTCGTGATGCCACTGTTGGAGTTTATGACCTAATTAACCATTAACTACATGAGTACGTAGCGGAAAACATATAATCACGTATAGAAAATATAATCAACAAAGAGATTGATGACGTGTACCTTTTAACAATTAACGTAACCACCGTCTTCAATATACGCGTGTGTATAACAATAAATACCACGCAAACCACTGAAAATCTAAACGAAGATTTCTCTACTTTGACGCACACAATACGTTCGTAGCAAACAATTAAGTATGATAGTACTAGTAATGATAAGCAATCAAACCACCACATTCTCGTAGAAATCAACGATTGAAAACCCTTGTGGTTTTCCCTTGGATTGAACCAACACAAGAACCGAAAACCCTTTTGGGTTTCGGCCGATCAAACAAACAAAGGGAGAGGGAGAGAGATTTAGGGATTAGGTTTTTCAAGGTGTGTGAAACAATGAATTCCTCAACCTCTATTTATAGGCTTAATAACTTGGCTTGCAAGCAAAGCTCTCCCACCTCCTTAATAGGGGTGTTCGGCCGGTTCTTAGACAAAAGGAAACAAACTGAAACTTTCCTTTTTCCTTAAATCCCATAAATCCCATATATATTAATTATTAAACTATTTAACAATTAATATAATTCCGTTAAATATTTACTTTAACTATTTAACGTTCGTTAAGTTTATCACATAAATATATTACATTTAATATATTTATTAATTGTTTTACGTATTAACGCGTGCGTCCCCGTAGGCTCAAATAAATTCCGGACATATATTAATTTTACGTGGACATAATCCAACACATTTGTGTATAAAATACAATAAATTTGTTAGAGTTTGCAACCATCTTCTTCATCAAACTAAACTGCTACTTTTAGGTGGATTTTAGGGTGTGCGTAGTGATCAACCGCACAGGGCCACGGAAATTTAAGGGCCTCCGATGTTATGATACATGACTGATTTAATTAGTGAGTTAAGGAAAATTTGATAAGAATGTGCTCTAAAACATTAAGATTTTGACCTTATATAAATAAAAAGTAGATAATTTTCAAGTGATCAAAGAGAAATGGCAAAAAATAAAAGAAAAAAACAGATATATGACGGGTTGGGGAAGATGATACTTACATGTAATAGTCACTTTTCACCCTAAAGTTTGTAGAGTTTACATATTTCTCCTTATCTTTTAGTTTCATTCTTAAAATAACTTCAAATGGTGTTTACAGAAATTACATTTTAAACCTATGTCTCGGAAACCAATTAAAATTAGTCCAATCTGATATCCATTTTTATAAAAAGGTTTTAAATGTGGCCCGATAATATTAAGGAGATAAATATATAGATGTCATACACGGCGGTTTTTAGTTATTAGAAGTTTAGAACACTTACTTTTCCTATATATCTATTTAACACATATTTATGTTTCCCCGGTTGTTCGAGAGACCAATATGATCAACACGGCACAGGGCCTCAAAATCCATAGGACGGCCCTGGCTACTTTCACATAGTAATATATACATTATCATCTCTCTCAAGTTCGATTAATCTCCAAGGTGGTTCATCGCATTTCTCTAAGGTAGGTCCCAATTCAAAAGACTTTCTTTACACCGCTAAATGATTTTATACGTTTAGGCAGTTACGCTGCTGCTAAATGATGTGCACTTTTTGGGAGATTAGAAGTTGTGAATTTTGTCGTTGTTGATTTTGGTAAAAGAGATTTTTGCGTGTGTATGTTTTTTTTATGAGTCTTGAACCAAGGTAAGTTTTGAATAAAAAGAATGTAAACTCATGTAGAAAATAAAAAAGCGGAAGAAGATAGATGTAAGATTGATCATATCATTTCGCGCGACTATGAAAATGAACATCAAACCTTTTAGTTTGCCACAAAGAAGTAAAGAACCCAAGTTCGAACTCCCACGGTCAAAGGTCACTTTTTGTGTTGTAAACACTATTTATGAAAATAATCTTAAAAAGATTGCATATATTTTTTCAAGTGTTTTTTTGATGGATTTTGTACGCAAAAACGAAGCTATAAAAAGCGAAAGTTTACTGAACCCACTTTGCAAAATTGTTTTTATTTTGGTGCCTAGGAAATGAGTTTTTTAATGTTTAACTTATAAAAAAACAAGTTATTCTTAATTTGTACATATTTTGTGTAGAGGTTAATCCGTTGTGTAAAAAAGATGTTAAATACAAAGCAATAATAACATGAACGAGTTGTGCTGATGGCGAAACCCTAATCCACCATCTCATCTAAATCTTCATCCTTCCTCCATCCATCATCTAATCCCTAATCCACCATCTCATCTAAATCTTCATCCTTCCTCCATCCATCATCTAATCCCTAATCCACCATCTCATCCGTCTTCGAAACTTTAAACCACCATTCATCCATCATCTAATCAATCCTCACGAATCCTATCATCGAATCCATCCATCATCTAACCAATCATGGGAAAACAATTTAAATCTACGGATCACAACGGGTGGACTTGGATTACTCGGAACAAAAACACAAAATCGATTGGACATCCCTATCAAAATGACATCAAGAAAGTTTCTACCTCCTTTTACGTGACGAACATGCCTCCGACATTAACTTCGAAAGGACTTTGGACCGTGTGCGCCCCCTATGGCAGATTGGTTGATGCGTTCATTG